>CM050322.1:72703353-72803353 GCA_027475135.1 Bactrocera correcta | reverse complement strand
AAGACCAGTGTATTGGTGGAATGAAGAAATAGCTGGGCTCAGAAAACTCTGCAACTCAGCTAGACGCCGCCTACAACGTAATCAGAGTGAAGAAAATGAAAGCAGTCTCAGGAATATATTTAAAAGTCAAAAGAAGCTTCTGAAGTCAGCCATTGGTCGCAGTAAAAAGAAGTGTTTTGAAAAACTCTGTGAGGAAGCAAACGAAGACCCCTGGGGAACAGCATACAAAATCTGTATGTTAAAATTCAAAAATAAGGCCCAACAACCCAAAAGCGCACCCTTTATGAGAAATGTCGTCGAAACTTTGTTTCCAAAACACGACAGTATTTCTTATGCTAAACCTCTAATCGAAGTCGAAGAGCCACCACTGCTAGTTAGTGAAGAAGAAATATTGGCCATAGCCGGAAAAATTAAAAGCAACAAAGCGCCTGGATTAGATGGCATTCCAAACAGAGCCCTAAAAGAAGCCATGACTCTGAATCCTAAATTATTCGTGAAAATGTACAATGCGTGCTTAAAAGAAGGAATATTTCCTGACCCATGGAAAGTCCAGCGATTGGTTCTACTTCCTAAACCAAAAAAGCCACCGGAGGAACCATCTTCATATCGACCTCTGTGCATGCTTGACACTATTGGAAAAGTATATGAAAGCATTGTTAGAAACCGCTTGGAGATAGCAATCCAGAAAGCCGGCGGATTATCAGAAAGACAATACGGCTTTATGAAAAAGAGGTCCACCATTGACGCACTATACGCTGTCGTTGACACAGCGAAATGCGCAGTAAGTGGCAAGCGATGGAAAGGCGGAACAAAAAAATATTGTGCGCTGATCACCCTGGATGTGAAGAATGCCTTCAACTCAGCAAAGTGGGCAAACATAATCAAAGCTCTGTATGAAATACGTGCTCCTCAATATCTTATGGAAATTGTCATAAGTTATTTTGAAAACAGGCGACTATTATACGATACAGATGAAGGCACAAAGAGCTACTCAATTTCGAGTGGAGTACCGCAAGGCTCGGTACTAGGCCCCCTTCTATGGAACATAATGTATGATGGGGTGCTAAGGAGACACCAACCGAAAGATATTAAATTAGTTGCATACGCAGACGACCTTATTGTGGTAGCAGTGGCTTAACACCTCGACGACCTCCGGAGCAAATGCAATGAGTGCATAAACGGTCTGCGCCAATGGTTCTCCTCAATGAGTTTAGAACTGGCTGAGCAAAAGACAGAAGTCTTGCTCATAAGTACAAGGAAAGTAGAGGAAAGTATATCTCTCACCATAGGGGAGTGCGAGATTCATTCACAGCCACACCTAAAATATCTGGGAGTAATAGTAGACTCCAGGCTCAAATTTAAGAATCACCTAGATTACACTGCAGGTAAAGCGAATAAAATCCTGAATGCCTTATCAAGAATGATGGCAAATAAAGGTTGCGTCCGTTCCAGCCGGCGTTTTTTACTCGCAAAGGTAATGAGATCGGTTATATTATATGCGGCTCCAATATGGATCCAGGCGCTAAGCATCAAAGCATATGCCAGACAAATAAACACAGTGCACAGGCTGTCGGCACTAAGAGTTATCAGTGCTTTCCGAACAATTTCAAGTGACGCTGCTGAAGTAATAGCCAGTATGATGCCCATAGACATACAGGGTGATGAATACGAACGAGTTTACAAATTACCAGAGGCATCTATAGGAGCCAAACGAGAAGAGAGAGTGAAAAGCTTAACAATATGGCAGCAGCGGTGGCAAACTTCACTTAAAGGACGGTGGACCTATAGACTAATACCGGACATCCATTCCTGGATCGACAGACGACATGGAGACCTGGATTTCCACCTAACCCAAATACTAAGTGGGCATGGGTGCTTTAGAAGCTACCTGTACAGATTCCAGCACGGCATTAGTCCGAATTGTCCGATGTGTTTAGAGTGCTTAGAAGATTCCGAGCATATATTCTTTTATTGCCCTCGCTTTTTAAGTACAAGGGAAAAACTTAAAACTACACTCGGTGGTAGTTTTACGGTGGAAAATTTGACGACACTTATGTGCCAGTCCACTGAGAACTGGAATGCTGTCAGCGAAGCGGCAGCGTCAATCATGACAAAACTCAGACAGACATATAGGGCAGAATAGGCGTTCGTCAGTCCGTGCCATAGAGGAGACTTAATTGTCTTATCACTCCCACGAAGTAATACCTAATGAGGTGGTCCCGTGGGAGAGTCTGGGGTTGGGAGTAGGTTAGGTTTAGCGGATTAAAGTTCCGCACTTCGGCTTTTGATGCTTCCTCCTACTTAAAAAAAAAAAAAAAAAAAAAAAAAAAAAACACCCATCACATCATCCGATTCAGCACCAACGGGATCCAGGAAGGACCGATAAACGGATCGACTAGTTCAGTTCGTTTGCGACATCATCAGCGATCGGTACGATACAATCTCTGCGCGTCCCGCCGGTACATCCAGATCCGCATTAAAAGGTTTTTTGTGACATTTACATAAGTATACACATCTGTATTCCTCTTTTTCAAAAAGTCATTGAAAGTCGCTTGGTTCATTTTAAATAAAATCAATAATAAAATTCGGTTGTGCTCGATCCTCACACTCACGGATAAACTCATTTTCAGTTTAGTTTCATTTTTGGTATAAAAGCCCAAAAAGGTGAGTGCACAAAAGTTACATTGGTCCTTCGAGCCTACAGAAAGGCACATGGTACAAGCAGTGAAGTGCAGTGACACAAAAATTTAAAAAAAAAAAAAAAAAAGTGAATGACAAAGAATATATACATACATGTACCAAAAGTGAACATACATATAAAACATACATATAAAAAAAAAAAAAAAGAAGTTAGTAAAAAGTGAAGTGCTAAACAAACGAAAAGAAAGAAGGAAAAGCAGTGAGATTCAATACATAAATCAATAGAACCAAAAACAACACAACAATTAAAACTTTACTAACAAAACGGGCGCGAAATTTAAAAAATCGGGCGCGAAACATAGAAAATCAAAAATCATCAAATTAAAAGAAAAAAAAATACTAACAACCAACACTGGAACAGCGGAGAGGGGGCTGCTCAACAGCAGGAGGAATAGTAGAAGCGCACACGCACCCAATTTTCTTTAAAAAAAAACTCCCCAAAATCCCCTGAGAGAACATAAAGTGAGTGTATCCATTTCACAATTGATTTTTATCGTTATATATAATATATGTATATATGTATGTATCGTTGCTCCAACGGTCAACTGCATAAAACAGATAGCTACTAAATCCGTTTAATAAAACGGTTAGTGAAAGCTTGGCGGTAAATTCACAGTACAAAAAGGAAAATAATATATATATATATATATGTATCCTCAATATACATATGTATATATATATAACAAAATAAATTATTATATGCCCTTAAGACTTACCTTCGTGTATACAATACACACAATCCGCAAACAATAAAAAATATCAGTATTCAAGTATTTACTTGCTAATTATTCTGGCAATACCGCTCCGGCTTAGTAACTGTGAGAGGGATACTTGCAAATGCAATACCGCTTCAGATTATTCAGCTGGGAGAGGGATTGCTTTCAAAGTAAGCAAAGGGAAAAATAAGAATAAAACATAAAAAGAACAAATACAAACATACATACATACATATATACATACATATCAGCAAACGAAATATACATATATAAAACAATTTTTTAATAAATACATACATATACATATATATATATAAATATATACAGTAGCGCTTTTAGCGCATATTTCTTACCGCGAATATAACGGGTGATTTTTTTGAGGTTAGGATTTTCATGCAGTAGTATTTGACAGATCACGTGGGATGTCAGACATGGTGTCAAAGAGAAAGATGCTCAGTATGCTTTGACATTTCATCATGAATAGACTTACTAACGAGCAACGCTTGCAAATCATTGAATTTTATTACCAAAATCAGTGTTCGGTTCGAAATGTGTTTCGCGTCCGTGTCCGATGAGCGATGAGGCTCATTTCTGGTTGAATGGCTACGTAAATAAGCAAAATTGCCGCATTTGGGGTGAAGAGCAACCAGAAGCCGTTCAAGAACTGCCCATGCATCCCGAAAAATGCACTGTTTGGTGTTGTTTGTACGCTGGTGGAATCATTGGACCGTATTTTTTCAAAGATGCTGTTGGACGCAACGTTACGGTGAATGGCGATCGCTATCGTTCGATGCTAACAAACTTTTTGTTGCCAAAAATGGAAGAACTGAACTTGGTTGACATGTGGTTTCAACAAGATGGCGCTACATGCCACACAGCTCGCGATTCTATGGCCATTTTGAGGGAAAACTTCGGACAACAATTCATCTCAAGAAATGGACCCGTAAGTTGGCCACCAAGATCATGCGATTTAACGCCTTTAGACTATTTTTTGTGGGGCTACGTCAAGTCTAAAGTCTACAGAAATAAGCCAGCAACTATTCCAGCTTTGGAAGACAACATTTCCGAAGAAATTCGGGCTATTCCGGCCGAAATGCTCGAAAAAGTTGCCCAAAATTGGACTTTCCGAATGGACCACCTAAGACGCAGCCGCGGTCAACATTTAAATGAAATTATCTTCAAAAAGTAAATGTCATGAACCAATCTAACGTTTCAAATAAAGAACCGATGAGATTTTGCAAATTTTATGCGTTTTTTTTTTTAAAAAAGTTATCAAGCTCTTAAAAAATCACCCGTTATATAAACGCGAAATATTATATTGCCGAAAACTTTCGAATGTTGTATACCTATAAACATAGGATACAAGAAATTAAATAAACTGTGCGAAAAATCAACATTGGTTGAAAAAACTGAAAATTGCAAACTAATTACCTTTGTACATACATTCAAATATTAAAGGTCCAATTTGGCGATTTCCGAGCATTTTCTTGTTCCTTGTCCAACAAGAACAAGCATAAGTGCACATATTTCATTTAACGCATATTATATGCACATAACATCCACACGTATGTACAAAGGGTATTAACCTTGTGTTCAGTGGGCGCTGATACAAGGACATACGGATAAAGCCATCAAAAATATTTTTTCCGATATCAAAAAAAAAAAAAAAAACACGCAAGTAAATACGCCAGCAATAAAAGCGATAACGCATGCTTACATTCTTTTTCGGAAATAACAGCTCTTCTTTATTGAAAAGAGCTTTCGGTTATACATGTTTTAATAATCCAATTTTTCGGAAATAAACAACTCTTATTTATTAAAAAGAGTTTTCGGGAACAAATCTTTCTATTATAATAAAATATCCTTATATTTTATTAACTCAAATTTTTCTGAATGAGCACAGATTCAAAAGAATCTAAAGCAGAATTCTTAAGAATTCCCAAAATGATTACTGATGATAAAAGCCCATGTACACCTGCTGAAGCTACACGCTCAAAGCAAGGTGCTACAAAGCAAATAAGGGGGAGGGACATCTCGTATATTAAATTCATTTCTGAGAGTGACAGCTTGATTAAATACTGCACTCGATTTGCATCTTCACCGATTCAGGACAACTCTGAATCGGTACTAGAAATAAAAAATAAATATATTGACAATTTTTGGACACGCCTCCAAGCTGCATACGACGCAATAGTAGAAACTGATGATTCAGATCTACCTGAAAATTTTAAATCTTCGGCTTACGCCAAATACGAAAATTGCTTATACCGCTATGAAGACACAAAAGCAATGATCTCAGATCAATTAAAACTTATGAAGGCAATTGCACCTACTCCCCACAGTAGTGTAGAGTTACCTCAATTGCAAGCCCAAGAGGCAAGTTCAGGCATTCATCTCAAAGTGCCAGCGTGTGATACGGAAATATTTCATGGAGGTTATGAACAATGGCCGTCCTTCTGGGACATGTTTACAGCCGTGTACATAAACCATCCAAAATTATCACAGGCGCAAAAACTGTATCACCTCCGATACAAAACTAAAGGTCAAGCAGGCGTAATAGTCAAGCAGTTCGCATTGAATGACGATAATTTTAATTTAGCTTGGGAAGCTTTAAGACAAAGATACGAAAATGAGAGAATATTAGTTGACAAGCAAGTAACGATACTTATGAACTTGCCTAAAATTCAAAGAGAAACCAGTGAAGAATTCATGAAACTAGAATCCACTGTTTCAAACTGTTTGTCGGTTCTATCGACACAAAATATTCCCACTCACAATTGGGATCCTATTCTGGTAAACATATGTACCGCCGCATTACCAAAGAAATCATTACTTTTGTGGGAGCAATCGCTCTCATCAAGAAGAAAATCCCCAACGTGCCAACAGATGAAAGATTTCTTAACTACCCAATACGAAATTGCGGAAAGGGTAGACAAAAAAGTAGTCAGAACTAAAAACGTTCAACAAGACCTAAATCGAAGCTTCAATAAACCCCAAGCCGGAAGCAACAATCATTTAAACAGAAGTTTTTTCAAAGCACAATCGTTCATATCTGAACAAAATAAATTCACGTCATGCGAACTATGTTCTGGAGGGCATAAGTTAAAAGCTTGCGAGAAATTAAAAAAAATGAATGTCAATGAAAGGAACAACTTTGTCAGGTCAAAAAGACTCTGTACAAACTGCTTGTCCCACTCACACAATCTTAATACTTGCGAAAGCAAATTTAATTGCGTATATTGCCACAAAAGGCATCATTCTATGCTACATCTTAATAACTTTCCCAACACATCTCATAGCAGCGCTTTTTCAAAAAAAGCCACGGGTTTAGTTGCAACAGCAGCTCCCGAAACAAAACCTCAAGAAAATTGCCAAGGGACACCATGTTGTTCAAAGGCACTAAAAACTCAAACGCTACACAGCGAAAATCATAGTAGAGTACTACTACCCACAGCAGTTGTCTCCATCGAACATCGAGGAGAGCTGTTCAAACTAAGAGCCCTAATAGACCAAGGATCGCAACGATCATTCATAGCGTCTAGGGCACAAAATAGGCTAAAACTGCCAACAAAACATGCCAACTATGAAATTACGGGAATGGGCGGACGAGTAGTACAAAACTCAAGTAAAATCTGCCCCATTACCCTAATTTCCCCCAAAGCGGATAAGCGCATTGAAGCAAATGCTATTGTCTTACCGCAACTAACTAACATGCTACCAAGCTATCAAATAAATAGCAAGCATTGGGATAAAATTGCACACCTGACTCTGGCAGATCCCAATTGCGACACGCCAGCTCAGATAGACATCCTGATAGGCAGCGACCTTATACCGCAAATCATATTAGAAGGTGTTGAAAAAATTTCGAAAACACTACTGGCGTAAAATACCATTTTCGGATGGGTCCTAAGTGGACTAGTTGCGGAACCAGTTACAGCCATGACAACTCAAGTTGAGGAAATCTCAAACGAGTACCTCAATTCACAATTGAGAAGATTTTGGGAGGTAGAAGAACTCCCCCCAATTCCAATTACAACACCTGAAGATCAGTATTGTGAAGACTTTTACAAGGCCACAACTACTCGATCAGATAATGGTCGGTATGTCGTACGACTACCAATAAAACAACAATTTCCAGACACACTCGCCTTAGGTCACTCCCGCACCTCTGCAATACAGCAGTTTCTAAGTATGGAGAAAAACCTACTTAGAAAAGGTGAGCTTAAACAAGTTTATGATGGTGTCGTGGAAGAATACCTTCATTTAGATCACATGGAGGAAGTAAGCCCATGTGAAAAAATCTTAAGAGGCAAATATTACTCTTTCTACTTGCCACATCATGCAGTAGTAAAGCCTGAGAAGAAAACAACAAAAGTTCGAGTTGTCTTCAATGCATCACGATCCACGAGTTCGGGTAATTCCCTAAATGATATTCTATTTACGGGACCCACACTCCAACCAGATTTAATGCTCCTCATATTGAACTGGCGTATATACAAATACGTATTCAATGGGGATGTCGAAAAGATGTATCGACAAATACTGGTTCATAAAGATGATCAAGATTTTCAGCGGATTATTTTCCGAAAATCGGCCAATAGTCCACTACGCGACTTTAAATTGAAAACAGTTACCTTTGGCGTAAACTGTGCCCCATATCTAGCCATTCGTACACTACACGAACTGGCAGAAGACACAAAGCCAGAATTTCCACTGGCAACACAAGTCTTAAAAACGCAAACGTATGTAGACGATATCCTGTCTGGAAGCCACAGTCTTCCACAAGCATACGAGACCTTATCACAGGTAATAAGTGCCCTCAATACCGCAGGGTTTCCTTTAAAAAAGATTACAGCCAATCACCCAAATATTTTAAAAAATATTCCTAAAGACCATTTGTTGGATACTAATTTCCTTATATTTGAAAAGGAAAGTACAACAAAAACACTAGGCATCCAATGGAATGCGATATCGGACCAGTTTTCATACACCACTGAGTCCATATCCGCATTATCTGCTATTACAAAACGCCAAATTCTCTCCTCTGTGGCAAAACTTTTTGACCCCGCAGGATGGCTTTCGCCAATTATGATACAAGCGAAAATCCTGATCCAAGACTTATGGCTAGACGGAACCGACTGGGACGAACAAGTGAAACCTCTTCGCTTAGAAAAATGGTCCCAGTTCGCTAATAATTTGAACGACATCTCGAAGATACAAATTCCACGGTGGGTAAACTATTCCCCCGAATACAAAGTGGAACTACACGGTTTCTGCGACGCCTCTGAAAAGGCATATTGTGCCATTATTTATGTGCGCACACAAAGCGATATTGCAACCACAAGCCACTTATTAGCGGCAAAAGCAAAAGTTGCGCCTCTAAAAACGATAAGTCTACCACGACTTGAACTCTGTGGCGCTCTGCTACTAGCAAAGCTAGCTTCAATGGTGCAGACCCACTTAAATATGGCGAAATACAGATTATATTTATGGTCCGATTCCGAGATAGTTCTAGCCTGGTTAGAAAAACCACCACATGCGTGGAAAACTTATATTTCTAACCGAACATCTGAAATACTTGACCTAGTAGGATCAGCCACTTGGCGTCACGTAGCCAGTGCTGACAATCCTGCTGATCTAGGTACAAAAGGATGCAAGCCTCTGCATCTTGCTACCTCCACCCTCTGGTTGAATGGCCCCCGATGGTTAATAGAATCTCCCGATTCTTGGCCACAATCGCCCAAGCGCAACATACTTGCCCCAGAAAGTCGTAAAATCGACACTTATCTTGCAACATTGGATGACACTGACATCCTTGAACGATTTTCATCGTTTCCCCGAGCTCTCCGGGTAGTTGCCTATATTCTCAAGTTTTTAGAGCGGCTCAAACTTAAAGTTACAGGAGCAACTTATCTCCATTGCGATAAATTGACGCACCAAGACTTACAAAAAGCAAAGGTCGCTGTTATCGTATCAACCCAAACGCGCTACTTCAGCCGCGATGTAGAATTACTAAGAGAATCGAAGCCTATCGATAAAAAGAGCTCACTCTTAGTCCTAAACCCATTTCTAGATTCGAAGGGTTTACTTCGTGCCAATGGTCGGCTTGCTAATTCAAGTCTAACGTACAATGAACGCCACCCTATAATCATACCAGAGAGGTGTCCGTTTGCCACGTTATTTATTAGATATATCCACACACTAATGCTCCATGCCGAACATCGCCTCATGCAACATATGGTCCGCCAAGAGCTGTACATACCCCGACTGAAGCCCCAAATAAAAAAGTGCATTTTCATGTGCAAAATCTGCACTATGCATAAGCAGAAAATGCGATCGCAGATTATGGCAGCACTTCCACCTGAACGCTGCAATTTTGCTCTGCCGTTCACCACTACAGGTGTAGATTTTGCTGGGCCTTTTATGATAAAGGCATCCATGTTAAGGTCTCCTACCCTCATGAAAGGCTACGTGGCTGTTTTTGTCTGTTTTACGACAAAAGCAGTACACCTTGAGCTATGTACGAATCTGACGACGGAGGCTTTCCTCGCGGCTTTTGCTCGTTTCGTCGGACGACGAGGCTTTCCATCAAAAATCATGAGCGATAATGGCAAAACATTTATTGGAGCTCAACGAGCCACAGAGAAACAGTTTGTCGATTTCTTTAAACAAGTATCACCTGACATCGTACAAAAGTACGCACCCCAAGGTATCAATTGGCAGTTTATCCCCCCAAGCGCTCCACATATGGGTGGCTTATGGGAATCTGCCGTAAAAAGCTTCAAATCTCATTTTAAAAAGATAGCTGGCAACCACAAATTTAATTTCGAAGAATTCACGACCCTCTTAATTAGAATTGAAGCCGTTCTTAATTCACGGCCTCTCGCTGCACTCTCGTAAGATCCCTCAGACTTTACTGCCCTCACGCCAGGGCATTTTCTTAAAGGAGCGCCCATTCTGGCCACACCTGAGCCAGGCGTGGAGTCGCTTTCCTTATTAAATCGTTGGGAAAGAATAAAAATTCTCCATCATGACTTCAGTCGTCGATGGAAAGATGATTATTTATAGGACCTCCACAGAAGGTACCGATGGAAAACAACAGAAAATGCGCCTAAGCTTGGAGATTGTGTCTTGATCAATGACGATTGTCTCCCCCCCACCATCGTTGTGCGATGGAAATGGAAACTGTATCGGGTCCATAAACTGCACAAATTTTATTGGCGGCTTGAGATGCATTTTTGCTTTTATCGTAGTAGTACTGTAACATATGCCGTATTTTCTCTTTATTTTGCTCCATGTTTGCGACGCTATAACTCACGAACGACTTCAAAGAAAAGACAATTAATCAAACATGTGTTAGCGTAGCATAGAGTTAGTTACTCTACATTTACTTCAATTATTGGTCTTCGTTGTCCTCAAATAAGAGTTTCGCGTCCGCTTGTCAGAGGTTTTTACTGTTTTCTTTAGACTTTCGTTCAGTAAGTCAAGTTTCTTGTCCCTTGTCGAGAGGTCCACGTCCGCTTTCGAGATGTATGAAAATAAAAAGTAGTAAAAAAAGTGTCCGCGTCCGGTCACGAGAGGGTCCGGTTGTTAGAGTGGAATTTGTTCTGAAAACGCAAAGTATAACTTGGTTCCTGAATTTTTTGTCCGGTAGAGGTTTCACTGTACATTCAAAGCACACATTGGTTCGCAATACCTCTTGTTTTTTGTTAAACAAAAATAAGCAGCATTGCACAAAAAAAAAACAGAAATTAAACAGACAAATATGTATTAGCACAAACATCCATACTTACGAACAAATAGCGAATTGATCTCTTTAATGAGCGCTCAATTGCTTAAGAACAAAAACATAAGCATAAAATCATTTGCACAAACAATTCGTGCATGTACAAAATATATTGATCTCTTCGACGAGCTCTCAATTGCACAAAAACAAGTACTTGCAAGCCAATCATTAGGGTGTGCCTCTATACCTATATAGAAAAAAAACTAAAATTAATATTGCGGTTTCAAAGCAAAGCATATAAAATAAAAATAAAATTAAAAAAAAAAAGAAAATAACCCGTCTTTTACAAAAAAAAAAAGTATATGTATATACTTAAAAAAGTATTCAGTTCACACATGAATGGGTGAAATGCATGAAAACTCTGAATCGGTTTTAGAAATCAAAATTCAAAATCTTGAAAACTTTTGGACTCGCCTCCAAGCGGCTCATGACGCCATTCTAGATTCCAACGATTCAGATACACACAATTTCAAATCATCGGCTTACGATATTTACGAAAACTGCTAAAGCTAGTAAAAGCAATTGCACCTACTCCACTTCCGAGAGTAGAGTTGCCACAAGAAGACAAGTTCAGGCATCCAACTCGAGTTGCCCGCGTGTGACACAGAAACCTTTTACGGAGGTTATGAAGAATGGCCGTCCTTCCGGGACATGTTCACGGCCATGTACATAAACCATCCTTAATTATCACAAGCGCAAAAATTGTATCACTTCAGATACAAAACGAAAGGTCAAGCAGGCATAATAGTAAAACAGTTTCCTCTTAATGACGATAATTTCAGTTTGGCTTGAGAAGCTCTAAAAGCTAGATATGAAAACGAAAGAATACTGGTCGATAAGCAAGTAACGACACTATAAAACTTTCCTAAAATCAAGAAAGATACAAGTGAAGAATTTGTAAGACTGCAATCCACTGTTTCTAATTGTTTGTCGATTCTGTCGACACAAAATATTCCCACAGACAGCTGGGACCCAATTATGGTAAACATTTGCACCCCCGTTTCCAGAAAAGTCGTTACTTCTATGGGAGCAATCGCTCTCATGAAAAAGGTGCCCAACGTGGCAACAAATGAAAGAATTTCTCACCACCCAATATGAAATTGCGGAAAGGTTAGAAGAAAAAGTAATCAAAACTAACAACATTAAACACGACCAAAATGGAAGCTTAAAGCTAGATGCAACAAAAATTTAAACAAAAGTTTTTACAAAACACAAACGTTCACATCAGATCAAAGAAAATAACCGTCATGCGAACTATGTAAAAGAGGGCATAAACTTATATCTTGCCAGAGGTTTAAAAACTTAAATAGTAACGAAAGGAACAACTTTGTCAGGTCAAAAAGGCTATGTACAAACTGCTTGTCCCACTCACACACATATAAAAATTGTAAAAGCAAATTCGATTGCATCTATCAATGCTTCCCCACAGTACAAATCCCATCTCACCCCAAAGAAGCGCTTATACAAAACGAACCACGGGTTAAATTGCAAAAGCAAATCCCGAAACCCGAAATTCGAAAAATTGCCAAGAGACACCACGTTGCTCAAAGGCACAAAAAGCTCAAACGCTGCATATTGAAACACAAGGTGTTACAAAACTAGTTACCACCATACCAACTAAAGTTGAGTATAATACAAACAAATACCTTAATTCATAATTAAGAAAATTTCAAATGTCAAGGACACTTCATCCTATCACGAAAAAAACACTAGAAGATGAGTATTGTGAAGACTTCGCCAAATTAGTGCATAAGCACTAAAACATCAAATATAACACAGTTGTACCAAAAAGTCGAAAAATCGACACTTATCATAAATTTTCAAAAATAAATAAAATCTCAAAAGTAAGTTAAGGGATCACCATACTCCCAATGCGATAAAGTCACGCACCTACACTTACAAAAAGTAAAGGTCGCTCTTATCGCATCTATCCAAGCGCTCCTCATATGGGTGAGTTATGGATATCAGCCATACAAAGCTTCAAATTAAATATAAAGTGTTATCTATTCCACGAATCAAATAGATTCAAATGGCCATTCCCTCGCAAGATACCTCTAATTTCATAGTCCTAACTCCAGGGCTAATGGCTAATGGGTTCTACATTCTGGTCACATCTGAGCCAGGCGTGGAGTTACTATTATTTATTTACAGATAACACAGAAAATGAAAATACTAAAGAGCTAGCTTGACAAACCGATGTTAAAGAAATTTTAAATAAAACCATAAATAATAATTCTATCAAATATGTTTAAAACCAACGCCGTATTTAGCATTTACAGGTATTCTGCGTCCTTGGATACTCTATCAGAAGTACTCCGAAATACATGCGATCGCATATATGGTGCATTCGTGTAATACTTGGCAAAATATTTGCCTAGGGGGCGCAGTATGTTTAAATGAGTTAAGGCTCCCCCATTCTATCCGGGAAAAGCTAGTGCATCCTAGCACAACTCAGCTCACCTAATGGGAACACCAAACTCAATACCTGAAAAAAACATGCACCAATACACCACACTTGGGGGCAAATTGGATTTCACCACAGCAAATAGCCACTATCTAATACCTAACAAAAGGATTTGATCTTCGCTTTTTTCACACTTTCGTTTAATACTTTGAATAAAAACGTTGACCACACGGTTCCTACGCGCTGACCTTTTTCGCATGTCAACATTTGTTTATACATACATGTATTAGGTTGTCAAAAAAGTCTTGCGGTATTTTCGCTAGTTGGTGCTGAAAGCGCGTAGTTCTAGTTTTATTCGTCGCATCGGGTCATGCTCTACCTTTTTGGAAAGCTCATTTCACGCGCTAACACGTGTTTGATTGATTGTCGTTTCTTTTAAGTCGTTCGTGAGCGTCGCAAACATGGAGCAAAATAAGGATAAAATACGGCATATTTTATAGTACTACTACGATAAAGGCAAAAATGCATCTCAAGCCGCCAATAAAATTTGTGCAGTTTATGGACCCGATACAGTTTCCATTTCCACCGCACAACGATGGTTTCAACGTTTTCGTTCTAGTGTAGAGGTGGTCGTAGATGCGCCACGCTCCGGAAGAACCTTCGTTGAAAATTGCGATAAAATCTCTGAATTGGTCGAAGGTGACCGGCATAGCAGTCATCAAACCGTTATAAACCATTTGAAGAAACTTGGAGTCACTAAGAAGCTCGAGTTATGGGTGCCACACGAATTGGTTCAATAAAAATACCTAACAAAAGGATTTGGTCATCGCTTTTTACACTTTCGTTTAATACTTTCAATAGAAACGTTGACTACACGGTTCCTACGCGCTGACTTTTTTCGCATGTCAACATTTATTTATACATTTATACATGCAAGTTAACGGCAGCAGCCCTACAGAGACCTAATGATAAATGTAAACAAATTGTATCTTCCTAAGGTATTACTGCGTGGTCAGCAGAATACTTTAATTAATAAGAAATTAATACATCACTTGTTTTGATAAGTAAGCATAATTCAATATACCATTATTTGTTTTGATAATGAGAATAATTGGAAATCCAATGCTCTGGCATTTCGTCCTTTAATGTAATGCCAAAGCATCTTTAGTAATAAGCATAGAATTGTAGGAATATAAATATAAGTGGTTTTACTAATAAAGATCAGTGGATAATCGGCAAGCGTATTGAGAGATCATCTTGATGATCAAAGCGCACCATATATAATCGCACTCAAACTAACACTTGTGTTTTATTTCCACGCGTAGCGGAACGGAATACATTTTTTTAATACTTCCCACGCAAGGGAAGTTAATTGGCGCCCAACGTTAAAGGCACGTGTTCGTAACTGTCGCGTTTAATGAACACCGGTGCTGAAACCATTAAACGTACATAAACCTCGTGCGAGAGGTAGTACGCTTTAAATTTTTTTTTATACAACCAAGTATCCCAAAAATATTGAAAAAAGTAAAAACAAAAAAAAAAAAAAAACACTATAACAGGAAATATAAAGTGATTTCAAAGTTTGAGTTGAAGAAAGGAACTGAAAGTGAACATTTATGAACATTTGTGAAAATTTCAAAGAAATAAAAGGAAGTGTGTGGATCCATAAGACATCCACATAAAAAACGCTGAACGCCCATCATAAAAACGAAAGAATCAAAAAATTTCTGTAAATCAGAAATTTCGCCAAAAACATCTTATTTCATCTAAGCCGTGTGTGAGCCGCCAACGACGACCATCGCATAACTAACCGCCAAAATTCTACTCAAAAGGCAACAATAGCTGCAAAAATAGCCAAGCAGCAATGGTAACAACATCAGCGGACAGTAGCAATAACAACAGCATCATTAGCAGAAATTAAAGCAGAGATAGCGAGAGAATACATTTGTAGGTTTCAATTAAAATTAACTACATTTAAAATGTATATTAGAAATGGGAAATAGCCCAAGTACTAAATATAAAAAACTATCTTATTGCGACCTTTGTAAAGGCGATCATGATATTAGGAAATGTACTAAACAAAAAAAATAAAGAAATAAAGACTATAACTAATGGTTTGTACAACCAATAAATTACATAATTAAAAGCTGCGATTCACCACCCTCGGGGGGACCCTCCAGCTTATAACAATTTAAAATTCTCTGCCATTCACCACCCAAGGGACCCTCCAGAGAATTATAAAAAATTAATCCTACCAATAAATTTTTTCAATAAAACAATAATTAAAGGCTCGATCAGCCATATAATAAAAATATATTGAAACCGCGATTCACCACCGCAAGGAGAACCCTCAAGTTTATAACAAAGCTTAATTCTGCGATTCTGAACTTTAGACCCTCCAGAATAAAAAAGCACCTCTTCCTA
The DNA here is from genome assembly GCA_027475135.1 of Bactrocera correcta. Lineage (NCBI taxonomy): Eukaryota > Metazoa > Arthropoda > Insecta > Diptera > Tephritidae > Bactrocera > Bactrocera correcta. The sequence continues at coordinate 72,787,323 of CM050322.1, read as the reverse complement.
GAAGGGATAAAATAAAAAATTTTAACAAAAAAACCAGAAACTGAAAATTAGACCAAATGGCCAAGTGACGCTTTGACCGTAGACCTAATAACTCGCCTTATTGCTGACAGCAATATAGCATTACGTGAGGAAGTAGAGCAGTTACGCTCACAAATAACAGTCAATACCACTAGTGCAACTGATTTTATAACACAGACGATAGACGATAATATTGCCTGTCAAGAATCATTAGATGTAGTCAAATCCGTACCTGAATTTACTGGTAGGATCAATTCATATGTTAGTTGGAGAGAGGCAGCGCTTAACGCTATGAGCCTATACGTGAGGGGCAGTAGAAAGTTCTTTGCCGCACTCATAATACTTAGAAATAAAATATCGCAAGATGCAAATGATGCATTAACAAATCACGGAACAGTACTAAATCTCGATGCAATTCTATCTCGTCTAGACTTTGTATATGTGGACAAATGTCCAATACACATAATTGAACAAGAATTAAGCATCTTAAGCCAAGGTGTAATGTCGGTTGTAGAATACTACAATCTCGTCAACAAAAAGTTGACGGTATTAATTAACAAAACAATTATGACACACGGAAACAACGCAGACTTGACCAAAAAATTAAACAAAAAAAAACAGAGAACATGCCTTAAGGATCTTTATAACAGGACTAAACACCCCATTACGAGACATAATATTCTCTTTAAGCCCACAAGATTTACCTGACGCTTTAGCATAAGCTCAGGAACTTGAACCGAATAATCAAAGAGCCCGATTGGCTCAAAACTTTATGTATGACCGAAACAGAATGAAGCCAACGTACACAAACAATAACTTAAGATTTCCTCAAAGGAACAACCCTCCCAATAATAATAGACATTATAATTTTCCGAAACCAACTCCAATCGATATAGATCCATCTGTATCCAGACTTTATAATAGAGACTTTAAAATGAGGGAACAACAAAACACTAACAATTTTTCTCAACAACAAAGAAATAGCAATAATAATCAAAATTTACAACCTATGCAAATGAATCCAAACTTTCAGGCCAAAAGGGGGCAAAATCAGGAAGCCCATGGGGTAAAGCGGCATAGAGAAAGTAATAATAGCTTTCGCCCGCAAGAAAAGAGTCAGCGAATTTACAATGTGAACGAGAACCATTTTTTATGCGAAGAGGGGACTCCCTATCTCAAATTAAACGCCTAAAAATTAAATAAAAAATTAAAATCTCTAGTTGATACGGGAGCAACCTCATGCTACATTAAGCCGGGGGTTTATAATAATAAAAACGAATTAGCCATTTATAAGCGCATAAAAACCGTGAATGGCTATTCCATAATCAAATTTTACCACATAATTACCTTATTTGGAGTCGAAGAAATCTTCTATGAAATAGAAGGATTAGAATCGGATCTCCTTTTGGGATACAATTTCCTTAAAAAGCTTGAAGCACTTATCGATGTGTCCAATGGGAAAATTAATTATAGGGTAAAAAATAACTCAGAAAATGAAAACAGAAGTATGAATATTTATTTTGAAAACAAAACTAAGGAACAAGATGCTTCCAAAAAACTAGCCGAGGAAAGTATCGGTAAAAATGAAAGAAATATTAAAATTGTGGAACAAACAAGTTCTACACCGCTAGCCGAAGATTTTACCGGCAATAGTATACTAAAAAATTTAATTTGGGACAAAACGATCCTAAAACGCCAGCTGACGATTTATACCAGCGTAATGAAAAAAGTAATTATAAAGAAAATATTGTGGAACGAAAAAGCTGAAGATTTATACCAGCAGAATAAAAATAGTAATTATAAAGAAAATATTGTGGAACAGAAATATTCTACAACGCCAGCCGATGAATTTTCTAGCAACATTAATGATAACTATTCGATATTGGGTAAAAGAGGCTCAGAAATTATTATGATAATGATTATTATTGGGAAAAGAATTCCGAAATGTTAAATATTGAAAATCAGGATGAAAGATTAATTCAACTTAAAACAAAAATAAAAGAAAAAATTGCTCAAATGCATTCAAATATCAATACAAGCTTTCCCTTCATGACAAATGTAAAAGCGGAAATAAAAATTTAAAATGAGGATCCGATATGGAGCAGACAATATCCATATCCCTTATCTGTAAACTCGTTTGCTAATGAGGAAATAAATAAAATGATTAACGATAATATAGTAAGACCTAGTAAAAGTCCATATAACTCACCAATTTGGGTGGTACCAAAAAAAGGGTACAAATGATAATGGAACACCAAAACTTAGAATGGTAATTGACTACAAAAAAATAAATGAGCAAACAATTTCTGATCGTTATCCGATTCCGGATACAAACGTAATACTGTCTAATCTAGGCAAAGTAAAATATTTTTCAACCATTGATCTAGAATCAGGATTTCATCAAATTTTAATGACAGAAAATAATATTGAGAAAACAGCTTTTTCCGTTAATAATGGGAAATGTGAATTTTTAAGGATGCCTTTTGCGTTAAAAAATGTCCCTAGAATTTTTCAGAGAGCATTGGATGATATATTGCGAAAACATATAGGAAAAATCTGTCCTGTTTATATGGATGATATAATTATTTTTTCGAAAAACGTAACTCAACACTTAAAGGATTCAGAAACAATTACAAAAATATTAAAAAATGCTAATATGAAAATTTCACTAGAAAAATCAAAATTTTTCGCGGAAGAAATAGAGTTTTTGGGTTATACAGTAGCTCAAAATGTCATCAAAACAGACCCAAATAAAATAAAATTAATCTTAAATTATCCAATACCAAAAAGTTTGCGAGCATTAAGAGGATTCTTAGGACTTGCAGGATATTATCGTTAGTTCGTTAAAGACTATGCTTCGATAGCCAAACTTTTGACAAAATACATACCAGGAGAAAACGGTAGGATTTCTAAAAATAAATCAAAAAAATTGGAAATAACTCTAGAGGAGGAAGGAATATGTGCATTGAATAAATTAAAAAAACTATTGGATTCAGAAATGGAATTGATACGGTCTGACTACTCAAAAACATTTGTATTAACTACCGATGCATCTGACGTTGTAATGGGTGCGGTACTCTCACAAGGGGGTAAACCAATTACCTTCATTTCAAAAACTCTTAATAAATCAGAAAGAAATTATGCAACTAATGAAAAAGAGCTTTATGCCATTGTTTGGGCATTAAAAAATCTACGAAATTACCTCTATGGTGTAACCAATTTGGAAATACACACTGATCACCATCCATTAACATTTGCTTTATCACCCCGCAATCCTAATCCAAAAATTAAAAGATGGCACACAATAATAGAAGAATTTTCTCCAAAATTTGTATATCAACCCGGTAAATCCAATATTGTAGCGCATTGTCGCATCTTGAATTATATAACATTTCCGATGATTCCCAGAGTCAGGAATCTCAACATTCAGCACAGAGTAGTGAAAGCGTTCAAATACAAGAAACACAAAAACCCATAAATCAATTTAAACAACAAATAATATTATGTAAGAACAGATTTACGGTCCATGAATTAATTGAACCCTTTGGAAATAAGAGGCATTTAATAGAATTTGATACAGTAGAAAATTTAGTAACAGTTTTGAAAGAATATATTCAGCCAAAGCTAGTGACGGGGATTCACTGCACCGTTGAAGATTTGCATGAAGTCCAAGAAACTCTCAAACAAACTTTTCAGAACAAATTTGTATTTACAAAACTTTTTCCAATGGATATTATTAATAGAGAAGATCAGTCCGGATTAATCGAGCAAACCCATAATAGAGTTCATCGAAGCTGTAATGAAAATATTAAACAAATAGAAAAATTATATTACTGGCCAGAAATGAGAAAAAGAATAAAAGAATACGTTCGGAATTGTATGATATGCAACAAAAATAGATATGATCGCCATCCCAAGAAAATACCAATAGGCAAAGCCCCAATCCCAGAAAAAGAAGAAGAACAACTTCATTTAGACATTTTCTACGCACAAAAACTCAAATTTATCACATGTATAGATGCTTATTCAAAATTGTTAGTATTAAAACATATAGAAGATAAATCAAATATCGAAGAAAAGGTTTTAGAATTGCTTCAAAGCTTCACAGATATAAAACAAATTACTTTAGACAATGAACCAAGCTTTACCACACGTACATTTAAATCCTTAATGCAAAGGTTAAATATTGAAATTTATTTTTGTGATCCACGTCACAGCATAACTAATGAACATGTTGAAAGAGTCCATTCAACAATAATTGAAATAGCCAGATGTATAAAAGAAGAATACAATATTGTCAGTAATTTAGAAACAATACTTAGAGCTGCCCAAAAATACAATACAACAATACATTCAGTAACAAATTTTAAACCAAATGAAGTACTTTATAATAAAATAAACCATGAGAATTTGCCAACAACCTTAAAGCAAGCACAGGAGAAAATGCTAACATTTCATAATAAGCATAGATCAGATAAACAATATCATCCCGGCCAAATCATTTACGAGAAAATAATAGGAGAGAGAAATAAATTAGAGCCTAGAATAAAAAACAGCAAGTTAAGGAAAATTTAGAGAATAAAACAATAATTAATAATAGAAATAGAATTATTCATAAAGATAATATAAAATCACAATTATTATAGGTTTCCATAATGATCATTTTAATTTTGACTGCACTAATCAGCTCAGCAGCCAAAAATGAATTAGGAATACTTTGGAAATGGATAGCTGGTACACCAGACCATGACGACTTTGTAAAAATTAATGACAAATTGGACGAACTAGTGGTAAATAACAATAAACAATACACAACAATTCAGAAATTTTTAAAATAATAACATAATTAACTGACACAGTTAATAATATTAAAGGTGATACCACAAATAGGAAAATAAAAAGAAAACGAAACCAATATGTTATACATGAATTGCAAAATTTAATAAATGCAATAACTTTTGGTATAATTGGAATTTTAAATCCAACAATTTTACACTTTGATGAACTAAAAAACATAACATACTACCAACACGGTACATAAAACTAATAATCAAAGTAAAAAAATAAAATTCCAAGAATTGTCATATAACGCTATTTTAGAAAGAATCCACAATATATCAAAAAATGATATTGAATCGGGGACGATTCATCTTAGATAGGGGGAGTTAACGGTAGCAGCCACACAGAGACCGAATGATAAATGTAAACAAATTGTATCTTCCTAAGGTATTACTGCTTGGTCAGCAGAATACTTTAATTAATAAGAAATTAATACATCACTTGTTTTGATAAGTAAGTTTAATTCAATATACCATTATTTGTTTTGATAATGAGAATAATTGGAAATCCAATGCTCTGGTATTAAATCACTTAATGTAATGCCTAAGCATCTTTAGTAATAAGCATAGAATTGTAAGAATATAAATATAAGTGGTTTTACTAATAAAGATCAGTGGATAATCGGCAAGCGTATTGAGAGATCATCCTGATGGTCAAAGCGCACCATATATTATCGCACTCAAGCTAACACTTTTGCTTTATTTCTACCACGCGAAGCGGAACGGAATACATGTTTTTTAATACTTCCCACGCAAGGGAAGTTAATTTGCATATATTAGCCTGTCAAAAAAGTTTTGCGGTATTTTCGCTAGTTGGCGCTGAAAGCGCGTAGTTCTAGTTTTATTCGTCGCATCAGGCCGTACTATACCTTTTTGGAAAAATCATTTCATTCGCTAACACGTGTTTGATTGATTGTCGTTTCTTTTAAGTCGTTCGTGAGTTATAGCGTCGCAAACATGGAGCAAAATAAAGACAAAATACGGCATATTTTACAGTACTACTACGATAAAAGCAAAAATGCATCTCAAGCCGCCAATAAAATTTGTGCAGTTTATGGACCGGATACAGTTTCCATTTCCACCGCACAGCGATGGTTTCAGTGTTTTCGTTTTGGTGTAGAGGTGGTCGAAGATGCGCCACGCTCCGGAAGGCCTGTCGACGAAAATTGCGATAAAATCGCTGAATTGGTCGAAAGAGACCGGCATAACAGTCATCAAACTGTTATAAACCATTTGAAGAAGATTGGAGTCATTGAGAAGCTCGATGTATGGGTGCCACACGAATTGACTCAATAAAAATACCGCAAGACTTTTTTGACAACCATATATGTATGTACACATTCGCTACCATACAAATCCGCGTCAACTCGATCGCCAACGCCGGCAAATAACTCTCGGAATTGGAATCTCGCCGCCCCTCCCGTGGATTACATTTACAATCTATAAATATAAATTATAAAATATTAATTAAGTGATGTAATTAAAAGTGTCCAAAAAAATAAAGTGTATACAATATAAAACAGATATTTTCATTTTAATTAACGCAGTGGTAGCTGCAACCCACTATATAGGTACACTAGATTTTACATGAAACAAATAAAAATAATTTCAATATACCGGGACTTAGACTATTTGTTACAAATCATCCGGATGGAAAAGAGCATGGTGGTACGGCAGTGTTGATTAGAAATCGTTTAAACCATTATGCTCTAGAATTTCATGCTACACCACAGTTACAAGCTACAACAATATCACAAAAAAATCGGGGTTGTGACTTAAACCATACTATATACTTTCCACCTCGTATTAAAATTACAGAAATCAAATTTAAGGACTTTTTTGGAACACTAGGTCAAAGATTTCTAGCAGGTGGAGATTACAACGCAAAACACACGTACTGGGGCTCACGTCTTATTAATCCGAAAGGACGACAGCTGTATCAAACTGTTATAAATGGGCACAATAAACTTGGTCTAGCCCAGATTGGCCTACTGATCGTAAGAAAATACCAGTTTTAATTGATTTTGCAGTAATCAAAAATATAAATAAATCGCACATAACAGCTGATACATGTACTGATCTATCTTTTGATCACTCTCCTGTACTAATAAAGTTATGTGAACAACCCATATTCGTCAATCCAAAAATGAGTCTAACTTCATATAAAACGAACTGGCCTAAAATACAAAAAATACGTCTTAGCCACATTAATATTGAGTAAAAATAAATACAGGAAGAGATATTGACGAAAGCACAAGAGAAGTCAATGATATAATACCCAGCGAAGCTGTGTTAGCAACACTATACAAAAGCTTTAATACGCTAGGTTTCAGAAAAATCTCTAATAGAGAAATAGAAATGCTTGTAAATGAAAAAAGGCGGGCACGACGTGAATGGCAGATAAATCGTACTCCTTCCACTCAGCTTCAATTAAAATCTGCAGTACGTAAATTAAAAAAAGCGCTTAAACGTGAGGAAGAATTGAACACCGAAATGTTTATAAAGAAGCTGTGTTCAAATTCCAACAAGCAAAATTTTCTTTGGAAAGCCCAAAATTCCATGAAGCCACCAACTGACTCCAACATGCCTATACGAGACTTAGGTGGAAATTGGGCTTGAAGTGACGAGGAAAAGGCTAATTGCTTTGCAAATTACCTAGAAAAGATATTTCAACCCAATTTGCCAAAGAACAACTTTAAGCTGTCAATTTTACCCAACACAGCTAAAAAGTCGCCCGAGTCCCTTAAGACTTCACCTTCTGAAATTATTGGCATCATTAAAGAACTTAATCCAAAAAAGTCGCCGGGACATGATAATATCTCCCCGAAAATGCTAACTGAGTTACCAATTATTGTAGTAAAGGTGCTCTCTTTGCTCTTCAATGCAATTCTTAGTTTCGGATACTATCCAATTTCATGGAAAATGTCGCAGATTATCTTGATAGATAAAACTGGGAAAGACTTAAAACAGCCGTCTTCATACAGACCAATGAGTCCTTTACACTGTCTTTCAAAAGTATTACTATCAAAGATGTCTCCTTTCCTCCACGAAAATAATACAATACCAATGCATTATTTCGGTTTTCGTGCAATTCTTCCAACAGCTAATAATGTATTAACTTCAACTTTTGGGAACGACAAAGCTATAGTGAGCCGTAACAAATGCCACATTTTAGCATCAAGAATATTAGCGAAGCATTTAAGTTCTGTCGAAAAATGGCTACCGAACTGGCGTATAAATGTGAATGAACAGAAGTGTAAGCATATTATATTATCGCCAAGACAAAAGATGTGCCCGGCAGTAAAAATAAACAATATTTTAGTTCCCCACGCGAACAAAGTAACATATCTTGGTATTCACCTAGATAGAAGGCTCACGTGCAAATTTAAATTGGCTTTTACATAAAAACTCTAAACTTAGCCTAAACAATAAAGTGTTTTTACATAATGTGGTCATAAAGCCGATTCGGATGTATGGCATTCAACTGTTGGGTACGACCTGTGCAACTAATATTGATATATTACAAAGGTTCCAATCGAAAATGCTTCGAACAATTACGTGTTCACCGTGGTACATGCGTAACGAAAATATCCATAAAGACCTTGGTATCCCTATGGTAAAGAAAGAAGTAGAAGACGGCAGAATTAAATATATATCTAAACTCTGAGATCACCCAAACCCTTTGGCTAATGCATTGGTATAATCCTACGATCAAACACGCCTTAAAAGAAGAGATATGCCTGCGTGTTAAAGAGCGTCGTATCACCAAAACAGTTTAATCACTTGCTAGTTTTTAAATAGATTTAAGATTTTATAATTTATTGTTAGGCTTTAAGAAAAAGCAGATCCAATAAATAAAGTAATTAAAAAAAATAACATTAATTGTAGTTTGAAAATTATTGATTTTACAGAAACTTGGCTCCAGCCCCACAGTTTTGATAATGAGATGTTCGGGAAGAACCTCTCCGAGCCGTTCCATACAAAACGAGGTTTCAGACAAGGCGACTCCCTATAGTGCGACTTCTTCAATCTGCTGCTGGAGAAAATAACTCGAGCTGCAGAGCTTAATTGAGCAAGTGCAGTCTTTTATAAGGGTCTGGCAGTTAACAAGGGCAAGACGAAATATCTCCTGCCATCAAACAAACAGTCGTCGTACTCGCGACTAGCCTCTCACGTCACTGTTGACAGTCATAACTTTGAATTTGTAGATAGTTTCGTTTGGGAGTCAGCATAAGCACCACCAAAAATGTCAGCCTAGAAATCCAACGCAGGACAACTCTTGCCAACAGATGCTACTTCAGACTGAGTAGGCAATAGAAAAGTAAAGTTCTCTCTCGACGAACAAAAGCCAAAATCTATATGTCGCTCATAATTCCCGTCCTGCTGTATGGTGTAGAGGCTTGGACGATGACAACAACTTATGAGTCGACCTTAAGAGTTTTCGAGAGAAAGGTTTTGCTAAAGATTTATGGTCCTTTGCGTATTGGCCACGGCGAATATCGCATTCGATGGAACGATGAGCTGTACGAGATATTCGACGATGTTGACATAGTTCAGTGGATTGAAAAACAGCGGCTACGCTGGCTAGGTCATGTTGTCCGGATGGACGAAAACACTCCAGCTCTGAAAGTACTCGACACAGTATCTACTGGGGGAAGCAGAGAAAGTGGAAGACCTCCACTCCGTTGGAAGGACCAAGTGGAGGGAGTTGTATTATACAAGTTAACACATAACAAATCAATAGTTTTAGTAATTAAAGTAAAATTAGATTCTGCTCAAAAAATTTAATATTTTAATATTTTACACAATTAAACCAACTAAATCGGATTCAAGGAATCAGCGCGGAAATTTGAACCATAAATATTTTGCAAGTACAAAACAGCCCCATGCGTATCGTGCTGATCGTGCATTTTGCACTTACTGCAGATAATAGCTCACGGTCTTTTTAAATTCCGTCTCCATTTCGTAGTGTCCGCACTGCATAAATAAAGAAAAAACCAAGCAGATCAAAATACGCGAACACATTAAAGTGACCGTATAAATAAAAGAAGGCCAAGCAAGTCGAAGCACGCGAACAAGTGACCGCGCAAATTAAAGAACTTGAATTCCTCGAAACGTCCAACATTTTCCTAACCCAAAGTTAAAGTTTCGGACCTGAGGAACACTACACTAACGTGAGAGCACAATTGCAAGTCAAACAAACATAAAGCAACAAATATTAAAAACAATCCAACCCAATCAAAGCGAGAAACTCATACAAATTAAATAAAATAAATCAGAAGAGCACACCGGACAGACAGCGCGGGAGCATCCGAGAAAGAAGTCGAGTTCGAAAGGAAAGGGGAATCAACGAGGATCTTCACGCCGCGAATGGGCACTCATATAGTGTTAGTTGTTGATGAAATACACAGAAGTAATTTATCAGACATTGCCAAAATCCCGGATGTAGTAAGATCTCTTAGGGAATTTTAGGGCAAACAATATGAGTTTAGCGATTTCAATGTGTTTGATTAGACATTACGCAGACCATAGAGATTTAGAAACTCTAGAATACCAAATGACTGGACTAATTCAGGGTCGACAGTCAATCTTTTTATCAAACTCACTCACTTATCCCTAATATTAAACAAAATAGGATGCATAGATGTTAGCCAGGAGTCCGTCCGATTACTCACCGAATTTTACAGAATAAAAGTCGTTGACACATTCAAAGACTCAATGGTGATCTGCCACGATTGTTGGGTATGAAGGAACCAAGAGTTTTGCCACAGGCACTACTCCACTTATACCTCAAGTTAGAAAATCAAAAATTCAGGAGCAACTAAAATGGTTTTAACGACTATAACTTTAAACCACCACTACCGCCAAGGTATTATACTAAACAACCACAATTTCACCCGAAGTTGGCACATCTGCCATAGGCTCAACAATCATATAGACCCCCTCAAACACGCTCAAATTTTCAATATGCAGGGAAAAGACAGGAAAAATCTAAACTAATAAGTCCACCATCTAAACACCAAAGAAATTTGCATGTGGAGTGCGCCGAGTCTCCATGTCCAGAAACGTATGACCATTATAAAGACAATTCCAATGAATATTACTCTTTTGAAAATCAGAAATTAATGAACACGATCATCAGTACATCTACGGAAACAACGATTCTGAGACATTCATTTTTAATAAAAAATACCCAACGATTACTCAGCAAGAGAGTTTTAAGCGTTGCGATCTTAAGAGCTGCTCAGCTACAGAAACAAAAATTTCAACAGCCAAAATTAAGAATTAGATTAAAGTTTATTATTTTTAAATGTTACTTGTTAAGAGTAGGTAAAATAATTTTTTAATGGTAAAGAGTGAGTCTGTTTGATCAAATTTGCTGGAATGAGAATTGAAATCGTGACATAGACGGCAGAATAGTTCGTATAACTCAAAATTTGTTCTTAGAAAATTCTAAAAGTAAAGTCTAAACTGCCTGATAGAGCCAGTGGGAACGCTAAAATTAATATCATATAAGAGAAATGGACTACAGACTGACCTGACTGACCCAGAATATACCAATAATTTCCCTACGACTAGCGAGTATAGGGAGATTTATAATTTTTAGACGGGAAGTATAAGGGGGAAGATTTAACCTAGAATCTCAATACAAATCATTTAAGGCATTGTTTTTGAACGGGCTCTAACTTCTCCGAATAGACTTGATAACTAGGGTTCCAAACCACAAAAGCATAATCTAATATATTCTTTGGAACAACGTTTAACAAATCTAAGAGCGCCTTGAGCTTTAAAAACCGTGGAAGATGCGTGAAGATTAAAATTGAAATTAGGGTCCATAATTACTCCCAGATCAACAAAACTGCACACTTGCTCCATGCTAAAGTTTTGTATTACCTATGAAGTAGGGTCTACAGATTAATGTGAAAACCACATCGTTTTACATTTTTTAAGGTTAAAAGGCATGTCATTTCTAAGGCACCAAGAAACTAGGTTGTTTAAGTCTGTTTGCAACTGACACTATATAAGTAAATAATAACAAAACTCTTGTATACTTAATAAAAGATGCAATGTCATTAATAAATAACGAGAACATAGTTAGATCAAGATGGCTACCTTGAGGAACGCCTGAAGAAATGTTGGTGTGTCAATGTTACTTACTTATTACTAAGATAAGAAGCAACAAATTTAAGAAGTATTGGTTGAAAACCAAGAAGATCAAGTCTATTCAAAAGAATTGAATGGTTTACTTTATCAAAATCTTTACAAAAATCTGTGTATATTACAATTTCGTCTTCTTCTTTACTGGCGTAGACACTGCTTCTTCTTTTTGCTACGTGGCGCCAATTGGAAATTCCAAGCGAAGCCAGGGCCCTCCCCACTTGGTCCTTCCAACGGAGTGGAGGTCTTCCACTTTCTCTGCTTCCCCCAGTGGGTACTGTGTCGAGTACTTTCAGAGCTGGAGTGTTTTCGTCCATCCGGGCAACATGACCTAGCCAGCGTAGCCGCTGTCTTTTAATTCACTGAACTATGTCAATATCGTCGAATATCTCGTACAGCTCATCGTTCCATCGAATGCGATATTCGCCGTGGCCAATACGCAAAGGACCATTTAATCTTTAGCAAAACCTTTCTCTCGAAAACTCTTAAGGTCGACTCATAAGTTGTTGTCATCGTCCAAGCCTCTACACCATACAGCAGGACGGGAATTATGAGCGACATATAGATTTTGGCTTTTGTTCGTCGAGAGAGAACTTTACTTTTCTATTGCCTACTCAGTCTGAAGTAGCATCTGTTGGCAAGAGTTGTCCTGCGTTGGATTTCTAGGCTGACATTTTTGGTGGTGCTTATGCTGACTCCCAAACGAAACTATCTACAAATTCAAAGTTATGACTGTCAACAGTGACGTGAGAGGCTAGTCGCGAGTACGACGACTGTTTGTTTGATGGCAGGAGATATTTCGTCTTGCCCTTGTTAACTGCCAGACCCTTATAAAAGACTGCACTTGCTCAATTAAGCTCTGCAGCTCGAGTTATTTTCTCCAGCAGCAGATTGAAGAAGTCGCACTATAGGGAGTCGCCTTGTCTGAAACCTCGTTTTGTATGGAACGGCTCGGAGAGGTTCTTCCCGAACATCTCATTATCAAAACTGTGGGGCTGGAGCCAAGTTTCTGTAAAATCAATAATTTTCAAACTACAATTAATGTTATTTTTTTTAATTACTTTATTTATTGGATCTGCTTTTTCTTAAAGCCTAACAATAAATTATAAAATCTTAAATCTATTTAAAAACTAGCAAGTGATTAAACTGTTTTGGTGATACGACGCTCTTTAACACGCAGGCATATCTCTTCTTTTAAGGCGTGTTTGATCGTAGGATTATACCAATGCATTAGCCAAAGGGTTTGGGTGATCTCAGAGTTTAGATATATATTTAATTCTGCCGTCTTCTACTTCTTTCTTTACCATAGGGATACCAAGGTCTTTATGGATATTTTCGTTACGCATGTACCACGGTGAACACGTAATTGTTCGAAGCATTTTCGATTGGAACCTTTGTAATATATCAATATTAGTTGCACAGGTCGTACCCAACAGTTGAATGCCATACATTCGAATCGGCTTTATGACCACATTATGTAAAAACACTTTATTGTTTAGGCTAAGTTTAGAGTTTTTATGTAAAAGCCAATTTAAATTTGCACGTGAGCCTTCTATCTAGGTGAATACCAAGATATGTTACTTTGTTCGCGTGGGGAACTAAAATATTGTTTATTTTTACTGCCGGGCACATCTTTTGTCTTGGCGATAATATAATATGCTTACACTTCTGTTCATTCACATTTATACGCCAGTTCGGTAGCCATTTTTCGACAGAACTTAAATGCTTCGCTAATATTCTTGATGCAAAAATGTGGCATTTGTTACGGCTCACTATAGCTTTGTCGTTCCCAAAAGTTGAAGTTAATACATTATTAGCTGTTGGAAGAATTGCACGAAAACCGAAATAATGCATTGGTATTGTATTATTTTCGTGGAGGAAAGGAGACATCTTTGATAGTAATACTTTTGAAAGACAGGGTAAAGGACTCATTGGTCTGTATGAAGACGGCTGTTTTAAGTCTTTCCCAGTTTTATCTATCAAGATAATCTGCGACTTTTTCCATGAAATTGGATAGTATCCGAAACTAAGAATTGCATTGAAGAGCAAAGAGAGCACCTTTACTACAATAATTGGTAACTCAGTTAGCATTTTCGGGGAGATATTATCATGTCCCGGCGACTTTTTTGGATTAAGTTCTTTAATGATGCCAATAATTTCAGAAGGTGAAGTCTTAAGAGACTCGGGCGACTTTTTAGCTGTGTTGGGTAAAATTGACAGCTTAAAGTTGTTCTTTGGCAAATTGGGTTGAAATATCTTTTCTAGGTGATTTGCAAAGCAATTAGCCTTTTCCTCGTCACTTCAAGCCCAATTTCCACCTAAGTCTCGTATAGGCATGTTGGAGTCAGTTGGTGGCTTCATGGAATTTTGGGCTTTCCAAAGAGAATTTTGCTTGTTGGAATTTGAACACAACTTCTTTATAAACATTTCGGTGTTCAATTCTTCCTCACGTTTAAGAGCTTTTTTTTTTTAATTTACGTACAGCAGATTTTAATTGAAGCTGAGTGGAAGGAGTACGATTTATCTGCCATTCACGTCGTGCCCGCCTTTTTTCATTTACAAGCATTTCTATTTCTCTATTAGAGATTTTTCTGAAACCTAGCGTATTAAAGCTTTTGTTTAGTGTTGCTAAGACAGCTTCGCTGGTTATTATATCATTGACTTCTCTTTTGCTTTCGTCAATATCTCTTTCTGTATTTATTTTTACTCAATATTATATGAAGTTAGACTCATTTTTGGATTGACGAATATGGGTTGTTCACATAACTTTATTTTAACCGAAGAGTAATCAGAAGATAGATAAGTACATGTATCAGCTGTTATGTGCGATTTATTTATATTTTTGATTACAGCAAAATCAAATAAATCTGGTATTTTCTTACGATCAGTAGGCCAATCTGGGCTAAACCAAGGTTATTGTGCCTATTTATAACAGTTTGATACAGCTGTCGTCCTTTCGGATTAATAAGACGTGAGCCCCAGTACGTGTGTTTTGCGTTGTAATCTCCACCTGCTAGAAATCTTTGACCTAGTGTTCCAAAAAAGTCCTTAAATTTGATTTCTGTAATTTTAATACGAGGTGGACAGTATATAGTATGGTTTAAGTCACAACCCCGATTTTTTTGTGATATTGTTGTAGCTTGTAACTGTGGTGTAGCATAAGATTCTAGAGCATAATATTTTAAACGATTTCAAATCAACACTGCCGTACCACTATACTCTTTTCCATCCAGATGGTTTGTAACATATAGTCTAAGTCCCGGTATATTGAAATTGTTTTTGTTTGGTCTATGAGTTTCTGAAATAAGCATTACATTTGTATTCTTTTCAGACAGAAATGTGACTATCTCTAATTTATATTGGTTAACACCGTAAGCATTCTATATGCAGATATTTAGTAAGCTCATTTTTTACTTAATAATTTTTGCAGCATTTTATTTTGTGATTTTATGAAATCTTAGATCATGTTTTGTATGGTAGACATAAATTGTGTCATACACTGTGTAGGATTTATAATCATTATTTCAATACCTCCATTTGGAGGATGTTGCGGAAGTTGCATTTGCACAGTGTTGCCTTTCACCACATTTGCATAGCTTCCTTGCATAATGTATTATTATTATTATTATTACATTTATTAGAAAAAATATACAGGCTATTAAACCTCATGATAAGGAGGAGTGCGAGCAGCTTTGGCCATCGACTCCGATATTATAACAAATCTATATTATATCATATTATGTATGTTACATTCCACTAGAAAATTATAAATACATGTAATATTTTCAAAAGATGGTGTTTTTAACAGTGTTTGATATTGAGCAGAAATGAAGTGTTTATGCCTAATACTCTCTAGAGCTGGACAGGTGCGTAAGATGTGATCCACGGATAGTGTGTTGGAGCAGAAGGGGCAAGATGACTTAGGATTTCCGGTGAGTAGGTGCTGATGTGTGATTTGTGTATGGCCGATTCTTAAACGTGTAAATACGGTTGCTTGCAGTCGAGATATATTGCTAGGGTAGTAAATTTTATTCCGAAGTGGGTTGAAGTTTTTATACGGGTGTTCGAAATTTCTCCAGTCCGCGCGTCTTCTTTCCTGTACATGCTTTTGTAACAGTTTTCTAAGATCATTTTCGTCAAGTAACTCATGGAGGAGAGTCGGTGCTGACTCAAAGTACTTAGCGGCATTGTCTGCATGCTCGTTCCCAGCAATTCCGACGTGGCCTGGTACCCAGAGCAATGCTATTTTTCGTTTGTTTTTGATGCATATGTTTCGAATTTTTGACATTATTGTAGAGTTATTGCGTATATTACGGATTGCATTTAAACAAGAAAAGCTGTCAGAGCAGATTACGAACTTGCCTTTTTGTCGGGTGGTATATTCTAAAGCTTTGTGGATGGCAAAAGCCTCGGCAGTGAAAACGGAAGAATGAGAAAGAAGAATTCCGCCGGTAATGATTGTCCCATTGGATGTTGTAACTCCGAAAGCTGTATTTGTTGCTTTGGAGCCATCAGTATAAATAGCCGAAAAATTTTTACACTTGTATTCGTTAGCGATTTCAAGAAAATATTGTTGGAAGGTGGCATTATTGGTGTTCAATTTTTTGAAATTATGCCATGAGGTATCTATAGTGACTTCGTTTATTAGCCATTCCGGTTGAATGTTGATTTTGCTCGTCTTGGATGGTAGAAGTATGTTTATGGCTGTGCCATACCCAAGGCAGCGTTGAAGCGTAGACTTAAGCTGGAATTTTTTTTTGTGTCTTGCGGCTTTTCTAAGCATTTTATGAAGATCAGCGTTCGGCGAATTCAGCAGTTTTGGAAGTAGTTTGACCGTCGTTTCGTAAACTCTCTCTTTTATTGATGGTAGACCACTTTCACCCAAGATGCTTTTTACTGGTGATGTAGGAAACGCATTTATGCTACGGCGAATCGCAGCATGGTATGGAGCCTCCAATTGCTTTATATTTGTGTTGGCACACCATCCATAAATCGGTAAGCCATAATCGACTTTAGAGAGTATTATAGCTCTTGTAATATTAATTAGAGTATTTGTATGTATAAATGAACGCTTACTAGATAAGTATTTAATTATATTGAGCCTTTTGAAAAGTTTTTTTCGAAGACTAAGGCATTGGTATTTAAAATTGAATTTGTTGTCAAAAAAAAATCCTAAGATTTTTAAGTTATTAACAGATTCTTTTGCAGTGCTATCAAATATAAGTTGAGGATAATTACAATTTTTTTTTTGCAAATATGTAGTAATTTACATTTTGAAATGGAGAGAGATGCTCCGGTGCGGGCACCCCATTTTTTAAATTCTAAAAGTATTTTTTGAAAAGCTTCGTTAATTTTCAGTGGGTCTTTTAAATTATATATTTTTTGACAGAACTTAAATGCTTCGCTAATATTCTTGATGCAAAAATGTGGCATTTGTTACGGCTCACTATAGCTTTGTCGTTCCCAAAAGTTGAAGTTAATACATTATTAGCTGTTGGAAGAATTGCACGAAAACCGAAATAATGCATTGGTATTGTATTATTTTCGTGGAGGAAAGGAGACATCTTTGATAGTAATACTTTTGAAAGACAGGGTAAAGGACTCATTGGTCTGTATGAAGACGGCTGTTTTAAGTCTTTCCCAGTTTTATCTATCAAGATAATCTGCGACTTTTTCCATGAAATTGGATAGTATCCGAAACTACGAATTGCATTGAAGAGCAAAGAGAGCACCTTTACTACAATAATTGGTAACTCAGTTAGCATTTTCGGGGAGATATTATCATGTCCCGGCGACTTTTTTGGATTAAGTTCTTTAATGATGCCAATAATTTCAGAAGGTGAAGTCTTAAGAGACTCGGGCGACTTTTTAGCTGTGTTGGGTAAAATTGACAGCTTAAAGTTGTTCTTTGGCAAATTGGGTTGAAATATCTTTTCTAGGTGATTTGCAAAGCAATTAGCCTTTTCCTCGTCACTTCAAGCCCAATTTCCACCTAAGTCTCGTATAGGCATGTTGGAGTCAGTTGGTGGCTTCATGGAATTTTGGGCTTTCCAAAGAGAATTTTGCTTGTTGGAATTTGAACACAACTTCTTTATAAACATTTCGGTGTTCAATTCTTCCTCACGTTTAAGAGCTTTTTTTTTTAATTTACGTACAGCAGATTTTAATTGAAGCTGAGTGGAAGGAGTACGATTTATCTGCCATTCACGTCGTGCCCGCCTTTTTTCATTTACAAGCATTTCTATTTCTCTATTAGAGATTTTTCTGAAACCTAGCGTATTAAAGCTTTTGTTTAGTGTTGCTAAGACAGCTTCGCTGGTTATTATATCATTGACTTCTCTTTTGCTTTCGTCAATATCTCTTCCTGTATTTATTTTTACTCAATATTATATGAAGTTAGACTCATTTTTGGATTGACGAATATGGGTTGTTCACATAACTTTATTTTAACCGAAGAGTAATCAGAAGATAGATAAGTACATGTATCAGCTGTTATGTGCGATTTATTTATATTTTTGATTACAGCAAAATCAAATAAATCTGGTATTTTCTTACGATCAGTAGGCCAATCTGGGCTAAACCAAGGTTATTGTGCCTATTTATAACAGTTTGATACAGCTGTCGTCCTTTCGGATTAATAAGACGTGAGCCCCAGTACGTGTGTTTTGCGTTGTAATCTCCACCTGCTAGAAATCTTTGACCTAGTGTTCCAAAAAAGTCCTTAAATTTGATTTCTGTAATTTTAATACGAGGTGGACAGTATATAGTATGGTTTAAGTCACAACCCCGATTTTTTTGTGATATTGTTGTAGCTTGTAACTGTGGTGTAGCATAAGATTCTAGAGCATAATATTTTAAACGATTTCAAATCAACACTGCCGTACCACTATACTCTTTTCCATCCAGATGGTTTGTAACATATAGTCTAAGTCCCGGTATATTGAAATTGTTTTTGTTTGGTCTATGAGTTTCTGAAATAAGCATTACATTTGTATTCTTTTCAGACAGAAATGTGACTATCTCTAATTTATATTGGTTAACACCGTAAGCATTCTATATGCAGATATTTAGTAAGCTCATTTTTTACTTAATAATTTTTGCAGCATTTTATTTTGTGATTTTATGAAATCTTAGATCATGTTTTGTATGGTAGACATAAATTGTGTCATACACTGTGTAGGATTTATAATCATTATTTCAATACCTCCATTTGGAGGATGTTGCGGAAGTTGCATTTGCACAGTGTTGCCTTTCACCACATTTGCATAGCTTCCTTGCATAATGTATTATTATTATTATTATTACATTTATTAGAAAAAATATACAGGCTATTAAACCTAATGATAAGGAGGAGTGCGAGCAGCTTTGGCCATCGACTCCGATATTATAACAAATCTATATTATATCATATTATGTATGTTACATTCCACTAGAAAATTATAAATACATGTAATATTTTCAAAAGATGGTGTTTTTAACAGTGTTTGATATTGAGCAGAAATGAAGTGTTTATGCCTAATACTCTCTAGAGCTGGACAGGTGCGTAAGATGTGATCCACGGATAGTGTGTTGGAGCAGAAGGGGCAAGATGACTTAGGATTTCCGGTGAGTAGGTGCTGATGTGTGATTTGTGTATGGCCGATTCTTAAACGTGTAAATACGGTTGCTTGCAGTCGAGATATATTGCTAGGGTAGTAAATTTTATTCCGAAGTGGGTTGAAGTTTTTATACGGGTGTTCGAAATTTCTCCAGTCCGCGCGTCTTCTTTCCTGTACATGCTTTTGTAACAGTTTTCTAAGATCATTTTCGTCAAGTAACTCATGGAGGAGAGTCGGTGCTGACTCAAAGTACTTAGCGGCATTGTCTGCATGCTCGTTCCCAGCAATTCCGACGTGGCCTGGTACCCAGAGCAATGCTATTTTTCGTTTGTTTTTGATGCATATGTCTCGAATTTTTGACATTATTGTAGAGTTATTGCGTATATTACGGATTGCATTTAAACAAGAAAAGCTGTCAGAGCAGATTACGAACTTGCCTTTTTGTCGGGTGGTATATTCTAAAGCTTTGTGGATGGCAAAAGCCTCGGCAGTGAAAACGGAAGAATGAGAAAGAAGAATTCCGCCGGTAATGATTGTCCCATTGGATGTTGTAACTCCGAAAGCTGTATTTGTTGCTTTGGAGCCATCAGTATAAATAGCCGAAAATTTTTTACACTTGTATTCGTTAGCGATTTCAAGAAAATATTGTTGGAAGGTGGCATTATTGGTGTTCAATTTTTTGAAATTATGCCATGAGGTATCTATAGTGACTTCGTTTATTAGCCATTCCGGTTGAATGTTGATTTTGCTCGTCTTGGATGGTAGAAGTATGTTTATGGCTGTGCCATACCCAAGGCAGCGTTGAAGCGTAGACTTAAGCTGGAATTTTTTTTTTTGTGTCTTGCGGCTTTTCTAAGCATTTTATGAAGATCAGCGTTCGGCGAATTCAGCAGTTTTGGAAGTAGTTTGACCGTCGTTTCGTAAACTCTCTCTTTTATTGATGGTAGACCACTTTCACCCAAGATGCTTTTTACTGGTGATGTAGGAAACGCATTTATGCTACGGCGAATCGCAGCATGGTATGGAGCCTCCAATTGCTTTATATTTGTGTTGGCACACCATCCATAAATCGGTAAGCCATAATCGACTTTAGAGAGTATTATAGCTCTTGTAATATTAATTAGAGTATTTGTATGTATAAATGAACGCTTACTAGATAAGTATTTAATTATATTGAGCCTTTTGAAAAGGTTTTTTCGAAGACTAAGGCATTGGTATTTAAAATTGAATTTGTTGTCAAAAAAAATTCCTAAGATTTTTAAGTTATTAACAGATTCTATTGCAGTGCTATCAAATATAAGTTGAAGATAATTACAATTTTTTTTTTTGCAAATATGTAGTAATTTACATTTTGAAATGGAGAGAGATGCTCCGGTGCGGGCACCCCATTTTTTTAATTCTAAAAGTATTTTTTGAAAAGCTTCGTTAATTTTCAGTGGGTCTTTTAAATTAGTATAAATAATAGCGTCATCCGCGTACAAAGTTAGCTTAATGTTCTTAATATTTAAACAAATGTCGGTAAGTTTATCAAAAGCAATAATAAATAAAATTACAGAGAGCGGGGAGCCTTGTGGTATACCATTTTTAAGGGAATTTACATTGGAAAATATATTATTGACTCGAATTCGAAACTGACGATGTGTCATGAAGGCCTTTACTATCATAAAAGCTTTAGGACCAACCTTCCAGGCTGCGAGTTGGCTCAGCACTGCGTGAAGTCCTACGCGATCGAACGCTTTTTCGAAATCGGTGGACAAGATTGTGGCATGGTTTTTGGTTGCAACAGTGTTAGAAACAAAATGCTGTAGCTGGCTAAGTGAGTCAATAGTACTGCGCTTTTTCCTAAATGCGGTTTGATTTTGCTTGATGTGCTTATTTTTTGTAACGAACCAGATTAATCTTTTTGCAATGATTTTTTCGAAAATTTTGCTGAGGCAAGATAGCAAAGAAATTGGTCTGTATGAAGAAGGCAAGTCGGCAGGCTTATTTGGTTTAATAATTGGTAAAGGGTGATTTTTTAAGAGCTTGATAACTTTTTTTAAAAAAAAAACGCATAAAATTTGCAAAATCTCATCGGTTCTTTATTTGAAACGTTAGATTGGTTCATGACATTTACTTTTTGAAGATAATTTCATTTAAATGTTGACCGCGGCTGCGTCTTAGGTGGTCCATTCGGAAAGTCCAATTTTGGGCAACTTTTTCGAGCATTTCGGCCGGAATAGCCCGAATTTCTTCGGAAATGTTGTCTTCCAAAGCTGGAATAGTTGCTGGCTTATTTCTGTAGACTTTAGACTTGACGTAGCCCCACAAAAAATAGTCTAAAGGCGTTAAATCGCATGATCTTGGTGGCCAACTTACGGGTCCATTTCTTGAGATGAATTGTTGTCCGAAGTTTTCCCTCAAAATGGCAATAGAATCGCGAGCTGTGTGGCATGTAGCGCCATCTTGTTGAAACCACATGTCAACCAAGTTCAGTTCTTCCATTTTTGGCAACAAAAAGTTTGTTAGCATCGAACGATAGCGATCGCCATTCACCGTAACGTTGCGTCCAACAGCATCTTTGAAAAAATACGGTCCAATGATTCCACCAGCGTACAAACCACACCAAACAGTGCATTTTTCGGGATGCATGGGCAGTTCTTGAACGGCTTCTGGTTGCTCTTCACCCCAAATGCGGCAATTTTGCTTATTTACGTAGCCATTCAACCAGAAATGAGCCTCATCGCTGAACAAAATTTGTCGATAAACACATTTCGAACCGAACACTGATTTTGGTAATAAAATTCAATGATTTGCAAGCGTTGCTCGTTAGTAAGTCTATTCATGATGAAATGTCAAAGCATACTGAGCATCTTTCTCTTTGACACCATGTCTGAAATCCCACGTAATCTGTCAAATACTAATGCATGAAAATCCTAACCTCAAAAAAATCACCCGTTATGACCGTCGCTATTCGCCAAGGGTGTGGGTATGAACCTTTTTCAAAAATGCTATTATATAGTGAAAGTAGTCTTTGTTTGGCTATTGGGGGCAGATTTGAGAGCATGGGGTACGATATGCGATCGATACCCGGTGTTTTGCCTTTTGCGTGTTGAAGTGCTGATATCAATTCACAGAGTGTGATTTTATTTTCTACGCAAGTCGCAGACACAGACAGACCTTGTGGGCCGTGACATATTCCTCGCAAAAATTGTCATCGTTGGAGTAGCGAGCCCAAAGTTGAGCGAATGTATCAGCGATTTCTTCAGAGTTGGTCAGGACTTTATTATTTGTTTGAATAGCTGTGACAGGAGTGTGGGGAATGCCAGTTATACGTTTTATGTCAGACCAAATCCTTTTTGGGGTTGAAGAAGGATTAATTTGTGAGGTAAAAGCTTCGAAACTTCTCCTCTTAGCAGCCTTAACAGCTCTTTTAAAACACGCGTAAGACTTTTTGTAGTTGATAAGGTTAGTGTCGGACATAGAATTTTTGAAAACCTTCCAAAACTTATTTTTCTGGTCACGAAGATATTTAAGATCGGCGTTCCACCAAATTGGAAAGTCCTTAGCAATCTTGTTGGCTGCAGAGCGTATGATTTTGGTAATAGAGGCACTTTCTTGATTGATATTGTCGATTGGCGAGCTTTTTATATTTTTTGTGATCTCTGCTTGAAATACGTCCCACTTAGCGAAGTCTGTTTTGAATATGGGGCGGTGGTTATATTTGATAGGGTGGAGGTTTATTTGAACAGTGATAGAGATGGGGAAATGGTCGCTGCCTTTCAGATCAGTGGAAATATCCCATTTAATTCTGGGAGGGGAAGCTAAAGACAAGTCGACGTGAGTTAATGGTTGAAAAATGAGTAGGGGATCCATTATTTAATAACACCAAGTGATGATTTAATATGAAATTTTCAATTATTGATCCTCTGGCATTAGATTTTTGTGAGCCCCACAGATGGTTCCAGGCATTAAAGTCGCCAGTCCACAAAATGGGGGTGGATAATTGCTGAAATAAGTTTCTTAAGTCGGTTTCACTGAAAACTTGCTGGGGGTGGATGTATGTACTTGCTATACCAAATGGCAAGTTCAGATTTAATTTTAGTGCTATGGTTGATAGAGATGAAGTTATATTTATAACTTAGTTATATTTATAACTTCATGTGGAATGTATCTTTTTATTAGGATACCAACACCTTGTTTGTTAGTTTGGATGTTATTTAAGTTAGAGAAATAGCCTAAGTACTGTTTGGGATAAAAGGGATTGCATATTGGTGTTAGTGGGATATGTGTCTCTTGCATACATATTACGTCTGGGCTTTTCTCTTTGATAAGCAATTGCAGCTCGTGATATTTGTTGGAATACCCGTTTATATTCCACTGGAGAATTTTTAACGTCATAAAACTTAATCAAAGTAAAAGGAGAGGCAAATATGTATTTATTAGTGTTTATTAGTTGTTGTTTTTCTTTTTATTCCATTTCGTTATCAGACGTATTTTGGTTTATAGTAGCAGCTAATACTTGGGAGAGTGATGGGAGAGGTTGGAAGAGTGACTGGAATTGTGGGGAAAAGGAATGTGAATTGGATGAAGAGAAATGATTGCTATTGTAGTTAGTGTCTGTCTCGATACGATCAGTGAGATTAAGTTGGAATTCGGAAGTCGGAGAGTTAAAAGTTAAGTTGTGTTTGTTAGTATTTTGTGTTGTGGGAATATTATCGTTTGCTTTTGCTGTTTTGTTTGATTTAACTATATGGGAGTCAGAATATTTAATTTGTTCAATGGGGGCAGTTTGGTTGGAAGAGGAATTGGAATTTTCAATACTCGTATCTATGGTTGCTTCTTCGTAGTTTTTGTTGTTGATACTATTTGAGTTTTTAATGCTCTGTGAGTAAGTGGGAGAGCTTTTATTGTTTGTTGTAGCTGCTGTCATTATTATATTTGTTTTGCTAGTATTTGCGCTCGATGCAATGCCGGCGTAGGAGTAACTGGGTGAATTTGTTATATTTAGTTGTTGTTTGTGCTTTTTTATAGCTTCTCCCATTGAGCATTTGTCTATCGTTTTTATTTTTATTATCTCTTTGGCTTGTAGAAATTTTGGACATTCTTTGGAAGAGGAGGGATGTGGCTGTGCGCAGTTAGCACAGAAAGTGCGTTCACAGTCAGATGGGGAATGGGGAGGTAGGGAACAATTTGCACAAAGAGGTGACCGTTTACAATTGTTTTTCGTATGCCCAAGGAGCTGGCAAGATTTGCAGCGCATGGGGAGTGGTATATATTCGCGAACCAAAACTTTGCACTAAGCAATGTCGATCTTACTGGGAAGATGGTAAAGATTAAATGTGAGTAACACGACTCCGGAGGGGTGAAGGTTACCGTCGAAAGTTTTTTTAAACTTGTGTGCTGCTACAACTCCTTGGGAGCTTAATTCCTTAACAATTTCTTCTTCAGCTACATTGTTAAGAAATGGGGCAAACACTGTTCCTTTCACGTAGTTTAGCGATTCGTGTAGCTTGGCTGAGATAGAGCACACATTTTCGAGTTGTTTTGCTTTTATAAACTTTTCGGCGATTTTATTGCTTTTTACAAGGATAAGTAGTTTTCCATCACGAAGAGTATAAATGGAGTGAACCTCACTACTAATTTGTTTGATACCACGATGAATTGCAAAGCACGAGTAAGATGAAATAGGCTTGGAGGGATCAGTTGATTCAATCACGCCAAATTTTGGATCATTCACTTTAGTTTCAGGCAGAAAGGGAAAATCGGTTTGAAGAGCACTTGAATCACTTTTGTTTTTCTTTCTTTTTGGTCCAGTATCTAATAACGCAAATCGATTTGCGTTAATGTTTGGTGGCCCCGGGGCCATGGTGCACGTGTTTTTAAAGTTCACGTAAACAAAAGTATGGGTATGCACAGAAATAGAAAAAAAGAGAAAAAGTGGATAGGCTGAGCTGAGAAAGAAAGAAATCAAAAAACTCCGTACGCGCAAAAACAAACGTCTAATCTGCAAGAGAGTTAGTCGATGACTGTAATGTATTATTATTGTTAGAAGTAATAGGATTTGAGTTTTTTTCTGAGGTTCCAATAATTTTATTACGGGGTGTTTGTATCATTCGGTTACGACGCGCTTGTATGCCCTGTGACAACTTCGATTTCAAATCTTTATATACAGGGCAACCTCTGTAGTTAGCAGTGTGATTTCCTCCGCAATTGCTGCATTTTTTATTTAATTCTTCTCTCTCTGATTTGAGTTCGGCATCAATTCAATTTTAAACATTGGCTGCGGTACTTAGTTTCTATTAAATATATTTACAACTCTTTTAATTCCAAAACCACATTCTTCTAATGCTTCTTTGACTTCACTAGAGTCTACGGCGGACTTTATACCCTTGATTACAGCAAATAGACCTTTAGAGCTCTTTAGTTGATACGAATAATAATTCTTGTTTTTATTTGACAAAAATTTAACTTTATCCATAAAACTTTTTTCAGTGTAGGACTGAATTTCTGTTTCATCTATATTGCCTTTTTTCAAAGGCACTATGTGAAAATTGTTAGTACCTACAACTTTACTTAATTCAGCAACGAGAGCATTACTGCTACGCTCGCGCAAATATATTGGGGGTGGTTTGACATTAACGACTGTGATGGTACCCTTCGCATCGTCGTCTGATCCATTGCTTAGTAAGGCAAATCTATTGCCATTTAAAATTTCCGGTTTATTCTTAATTGGTGTACCGCCTTGGAATATTTTAGGACTTTGAAGGACTTAATTTCCTTTTTATGTTAATGTAGCGGTCAATGCCAGTACAGACTGGCTTTTTTTATTGGTATATTCTCACCTTGCTTTATGTTGTTCTTCGCTGCCTGGTTCGCTACTTGGTGGTACCTGCTTAGATATTGGTGTGATCGCGTTTGCTGCTGGTTGCTGTTGACTGCCGTTTTCTTTTGCTCTTGTTTTTTATGTTATGGTGCTGCTTAGTTGGTCGTTGAGATGACTCATCCTTCTCACCGTTGCCTTGTTTGTTGGTAGGAGCTAAATTCGCAGGCTCGACAAAGCTGAAGTAAGCATTCAGAGAATGCCTACGGCCTTGTTGGTGGCGCTACGCTGCGCTCATGTTTTTTTTGTTTCTTTTAGTGTTTACATATTTCGCACTTATGTATTTGTTTTATTTTATTGTTTACAAGAAGTCTAATTTTAATTTTATGTTTTTATTAACACTTTCCGTTATTGCTAACGCGTGCACTAAATGCCCTTTATTGGTATTTGTTTATTTTTGTTTTTTGTTTTTAGTAAGTTTCTACGAAGCTCATCAATGCACGTCCGTTTATATTGAAAGCTTGCTAAACAGTTTGAAAACCCATCTTTCTGAATATGTGATGGTTATTTTTGAGAAACGAAAATTAATTGGGGAAATTTTAGTTTGAATAAAAACACGAAAATTCCTATATTAAATTAAACCCAAAATAAAACAAACCCCAAAAAACGATAGAGTTACCTTAGAGTTACGCCACAACGCCTGGTTTGAAGGAGGATTTTTGTTTTGCCAATCACAAACATTTGAGGGGGTATGAGTTAAAAAACAAATCAAAAAAATTTGTTTAAGCACCCTAGTATTAAGTATATGGTTATTATATACATTCTTAATCTGGGGAATTTCTAATAGCCAACTATCCCACTTTTAAACCTGAAATTATGGGATGGTACACTAAAGTTCCCCAACGATAGTGTTGAAATTAGTGTGTTCTTATTTGTACATACTTCACAATTGTAGTTCAAATATTCGGTAAATATTCAGCAGAGCAGCTTTTCTGAAAACATGGACCAATTTTGACGGAGAGTATCTCAAAACTTTTTTTTTTAGTTCTAATACTATATATTGGGCATATATCAAAATATCAAAAACAAGTGTTTTATTTGTTTCTTATCAAAAAATGCCATCTTTCGCGGTGTTAAGCACACACTTTTCTTCAGTTATTTTCACTTTTCTGTCATGTTAAATATATAGTTTCGGTTATTAATTTACACATTTCTTTTGGGTTTTTTATCAGTATCCCCGGCGCATTGAATTTCCATTTATTTATTTTTTGATAAAAAAAACATGAAAAACCTCATCAAACAGGTCCACCACTGTTGTAAATTCGAATGGCACTGTTGAGTCATGCACTGAACGTTTTAGAGTTACCGATACTCTCGATATTGGAGTCTGAACTATAATCGACAAAAATCAGATATACAAAATAAAAAAATGTATCATTCATTATTCAAAAGAACTACGAACACCTAGGAGTTGAACCGACCAGGGTCAGAATTATGAACACCTCGGTGTTGGAGCGAGCAGGGTTATTTTTTTTAATATTCATACGAGGTATGACAATTAAATAATGAGACTGATTTCATAAAAACCGTATATTTGAAAATTATTTTACAACTCTTCCATCCTCTTCAAAGTAGTCCCCTCGGGCAGCTATACAGCGATTCCAGCTCGTGTTCCATGCTTCGTAACATTTCTGAAACGCTTCGACTGGGATGCCCGATACCCTCGTCACGGCCGCCTGGATGTCCGTAATCGACTCAAATTGGGTTCCTTTCACTACCGATTTTTTTTAGAAAACAAAAAAGTCACAGGATGACATGTCGGGCGAATAAAGCGGCTGTTGCAACGTGGCGATCCTTTTAGAGGCCAAATACTGTGACACGGTGTGGCACGGCGCGTTGTCGTGATGAAGGATCCAGTTACGAGCGATGTCTGGGCGCACCCTGTTGACTCGTTTTCGTTTTCGCAGTCTTACGAGTACTTGGCAATAGTAGACTTGATTATCAGTTTTCCTCGGCGGAACGAAATCTTTGTGGACGATTTTACGACTATAAAAAAAGGCAATAATCATCGTTTTCACCTTCGACTTGCTCATGCGAGCTTTTTTCGGGAGGGGGGTTCGCGGAGACAACCATTGTGCGCTTTGGCGCGACTAAGAGCACTATCACTATACGCTCTTACAATTTTAGCTTATGTTTCCGAAGCTGTTTCGCCAATCTGGCGCAAAATTTTATCGCGACGCGTTGCTCTTGATTTCGTTTTTCCATTTTCGTGACGATAACTAAACAAGCTAGAGCGATGGTACATATATTAATCGAGAGAGAAGGGATGCCGGAAAGAGAAAGGGAATTTCAAGGTCACAGGTTTAGCACAAGCGCGGCAATTAAATCGGAATCATTATATAAGTGTCAAACCTCGTATTAAGTAACAATATCGAGAGTTTCATGTAACGAATAAAATTTTATTCCGTAAAGTACTTCTCATTTTTATAAATTCTCGTTTAGTCTCGAACATCGGGAGAAGGAAACGTCTCAGACCATATGAAGTAACATAAACATATATTAA
Organism: Bactrocera correcta; assembly: GCA_027475135.1. Lineage (NCBI taxonomy): Eukaryota > Metazoa > Arthropoda > Insecta > Diptera > Tephritidae > Bactrocera > Bactrocera correcta. Next base: position 72,758,346 of record CM050322.1, on the reverse strand, counting down.
CATGAAACGCTATTTTATTATGTGCCCACATAAGGTTGAGTGATGGAGTCATGTGTAGAAGTTCACACAAGTGAGGAAAGTTTTCTGATTGCCATTCACTTCCGAGTGGTCAGAAACGGTTCTTTTACACATGGCTAAAAAATCTCACGACTTCTATTCTTTGACCAAGTATCCTTTAAGTAGCCAGAAAACATCAATTTGAGGGCGAGCTAAAGTGAGAAGGCGAAACATCCCTGCTACGTAAAAAAACACTACTAATGAAAAGTAGAAAACAACCTCGTTAGAGAAACTTGTTCTTGATAACGACCATGGCAAACGCACTAATTATAACGATTTAAGGGCATGCACCTGGAATGTCTGGTCCCTTTATTGGAAAGGTGCCGCTGCCCAGATGGTTGATGTCCTCGTGAAAAGAAATGCAATGAACTGGAAAAGGACTGCGGCCAATCGTCGCTCATGATTTCGTCCGACCATATTTTACAAAGAAGCTTATTCATGCTCCTTTGCCGCCATGTTTGAATGGCTCGGCCGACAATCCATATGTCCCGCCTCCTTGTTGTTCTTCAGACGGGTAAGTGCTATTCGAACTAATTCATGGTCGGGCAATGGAATGTTGCTTCATCGTCATTCATTGAATAATCAGGTTCGCCATCTCCTGGGGTTATGCTTGCACTGCCATTCAGAAGCGTGGAAAAGTATTCCCTCCGTAATTTAACCCTCTATCACTCAAAACTCTCAGCGTGGAAAAAGGCGAGTGGGGATTTTGTTATAGAATAATTAGAGTGTAAAGTAATTCAAAGAAACCATCCCCAAGTGATTTGCGTGTTTTTTCGAATGACAGGTAAGCAAAAGGTAAAGAGGGCCTCAGGGCACTCATGACAGTTTATGCCAAGTATATAGTAATATACCAATACTCCCACTACCAACAACACACACTTCTCTCTTCATTCTTTCTTTACCTGTCTTACTTATCCTCTCATATCTCTTTTTCTCATTTCACAATTTCCATACTTGCTAATTGAGCTTTCTTAAACTAAATTCTCTCTTTTCTTATATAATAATAACAACAACAATAAACATTTACACTCATTAGTTTCAAGCTCACATACATTATGTTAACTTCCTAGCTGTAAGAATTGGAAATTGGAGTTAATTAAAAAAGTTGCATTCGAAAAGAACGGACTTGTTATTGGCTCAGTCGGACGCGAACTTAAAACGCTAGAAAATAAAAAGTTAAATTTTTATTTTTATGTAAAGTAGTTAAATACTTTAAAAAAACGAGATTTTTAGTGCGAAAAGTGCTATGAATAATAAAAGAATACACATATACAATTTAAAAACAAAAAGTGTGAAGACTTTTAAAGAAAACCTGAATTTATAAAAATTATAAACATTTTTGAATACTCAAAGTGCGTAAAAGCAACAAAAAATAGAGATATTCAACGAAATGAAAGAAACTGTGAAGTTAATTTATTGTATTACGATAAAAAAGTAAAAATAATAATTATGAAAGTTAAGGTCACCTTCAAATTGTATAAAGGTCACCTCAAGGACAAGTGAAAGAAGTTAAGCGAAAACGGTTCTAATATGAAAAATTTTACAAAAACATTTACATCGAGCATTCTGGAAAGAAGATAAGCGATAGAAGTTCTAATAAGAAAAATTTTACAAACTTTTCTCTTTGTTGAATACCTAAAAGATCACCTTGAAAAAGGAAAAAAGCCGTTTTGGACAGACCAGAACTTTCGATTACAAAAAGCATCATTACTACAGGTATTTATAAAAACAACATTTCAACAACAAAATTGCATATCCAACTGCAACAACTAAACGCCAACAAGAAGAAGAAAAAGCAGCTGTAATATAAATATTGCAACAACAACGCCTCGAAATACTTTTGAACACTTTACAAAAGCTCACAGTCAAAATTGACAACATAGATATTAATGCTAAATTTAAACTTATTTCTACTAATCTTTCTAGCATACTACCACATGATGGTAATGAAAATTCATTGTTAGGGTTTATAGAACGAATTGATTCTATGATCCCAATATTAGAGTCTTTCCCAGTAGATTTTAAAATTTTACTAATCGGATATATAAAAGATAAAATCGTTGGCAATGCAAGACAATCATTACTAATCAATGGTAATGTTGATACTTGGCCTTTGATTAAAAAAGTATTAAATGATAACCACGGAGAAAAAAATTCGGTTGATGAATTAATCGATGAAATAAGGTCTTGTCGTTGCGATTCAACAATAGAAAATTTTTATAATAAACTTAATATTTTACTATGTCGTTTAAATAATGCATTATATTTTAGTGAAAATAAGATAAATGGAATTAATTGTGAAAGTAATGGTAGAATAGCTCTTAATTCTTTCAAATACGGTTTATCAGAGCCAGTTAAAAGTTGTATAATATGTAGTTAGTCGAAATCCTAAAGATTTAAAAGATGCTTATGATATTATAAAATCAAATGGGTTTTAAAATAATCGATTAAATTTTTGTACTAATTCTCATAAGTAGGAACAAGAAAATAGCAAAAAAAAAAATAGATATTAGAATGCAGATCGGTTTTACAACAATAGTAATAGTACTGGACAAAATTACAAATACAAAAACTGTGGTGAACCATACAACTTGTTATTATATGATGTGGTGTACACGACAGAGTAGTAGATTTAAAAAGAAAGATAAAGCAAAGATGAAAGATAAGCAAACACGAAATATAATCAAAAGAATTAATTTTTATTGTGATAATCAAAAAAACAGTTTTTTGCGTTGGTGCAGCACAAATGAAGATTGCATTTGGAGCAAACACTCTGTGTTTGCGACTTCTTACAGAGTTTACATCATTTTTTCCGCCTTCTTTGCCAAGCCAAATTGGAAAATGGTCTTAACCATCGTAGCGCACTTCATGACGGGAATTTTTGGCTTTTGGCCAACGCCCGAATTGCTTGGCTCTATATTTCCTACCGTTGACGTTACTGTTTTTTAACGACCAAGGGGTCGTCTTTCTTGATATGTTATCAGTAAAGCAGCTACAGCTTCACGAAATCGCGGTAACTGCAAAACCCGTTCATGTTCGGCTGATTCATGACTTGAGTCAGTTACCTTTTCTGCATAAATCCGTTTATGTAGTAAATACGCATTCGTAATCGCCATGTCAATGAAATGGTAAAACAATAGAGTTATTGCATCGTTTGACTTCGCTCGTATGTGGTACCAGCCTATCAGAGCGTCCATCAAGTCAACACCGCCCACGTGATTATTGTACTCTTTGATTATTTGAGGACAATCAATTTCCAAATATTTCTTCGCCTTTCTGTCGTAGCGAGCTGCTTTCGATGGCTGCTTGTTTGCATCTGTATTGGATCTTTGAAATGGTTGAACGCCGACGTATGTTGATGCCAATCGTACTAATTTATTGTCTTTCCATAAGACTGTGGTTATGTCAACACCATATGCTCTCCCCACATACTCACATAAATAGCCTCGCAGTTCGTCTCTTATGTCTTTTTCTCTTGGAAGCTTACAGTTGGGAATTCGAGGAATTCGTAAGGTGCCTAAACTAAATATGCCTCGAGCTTGCAATAATACCAACAACGGCAACGATGTATTAAAATTATCAAAATACAGGATGTGATTCCTGAAGTTTGGTATAGTTTGCGATAAACGAACAACAACGTTCGACGTGGCTCCAAGATCTGGTGGTCCTGCTAAGATCACATTGTCGCCAGCACTATTATAAACCTCGAAGCGATAAGCGAATCCGATTGTATCGCATAACATGAATAATTTGATGCCCCACTTGTGTGGTTTGTTTGGCATGTATTGGCGCAGATGATGTTTTATTTTGGTGCCACACATTTGTTCATCGACGCACAATCGAGCTGTTTTGGGTACGGAATCGAACCGTGTGTTTAAAAAATCAGACAACGTTCTAATATGGAACACCGCATCATAACCAGGCTCTCCTCCTTTTTTGGCTCTAGTGTTTTCATCACGAAAGGACAAATATTGTTTTATCGCCATAAACCTTGCTTTAGGCATCGTTTTTGCTATTGGTTGAAACGCATTTGGGCCCCAATAGCTTTCCAAATTGGGATAGCGGTAAATGCTCATGTAAACATGAATGCCAATGCATTTGTAAACTTCTTCGCCGGATGTTATGAACTTGGAGTTGATATCGACATTGCGAGCTGTCCGGTTCGATTATAAAGCAATCTTGCCAACCATTTTCTTAGTGAAGGATAACGAAATACCTCCATCGGAGTTTCAAGCTCTTTGATCGAAGATGGTAGACTTGTGTCACCACGGAAGGCCACCTCATTTACATGCAAACACATCGATCGTTTTCGCCATATAATTTTGAAAAACTCAGCCGAATCTTTGGTTATTGCTTCAATACGTTTAGTAAATGGAATTTTAGATTCACAAATAAAATGAATACAGCATCTGGACATATTACCTGTTCCGCTGAAACCTCCAGAGGAAGGCACAATAGACGGACCACTACAATCAAATTCAGGCAAAGGGGAACGGGCACGTTTTGGTGGTTTCAAACGTGGTGTTGAATTGGATGGACCTTCTTCTCCTGAAGTTTCTTCAACTTCTTCATTTGGCGAAGTTGGGGGAAAATCTTCCTTGATTGCACTCAAGTTCAACGAAAAATTGTCCGCTTTATTCAAAAAAAAACAGATTCGTGTTCATCGATTTGGTAAACTACCTCCGATATGTACCGTTCATCTTCGGTGCTTATTTCATTAGGTTCGAAATCCGCATCATTCATATCGTCAACGCTACTAAAATTAGCTTCTTCGTCTGTTTCAACCGATTCCATAAATTCACAAATTTGCTCATCGGTCATTTCGCTCAGTTTGACCTTTTCCATGTTCAGCTATAAAACAATGGTAGGCACTGCAAAAAAACATAACAAAAACAATAAAAAGAAAACACAAATTTTCATGTAAACTGTTATAAGTGCCCTGAGGCACTCTTCCATTTTGTTTTCTCACCCGACACTTTATTTCATTTTTCACTTTCACTTGTATGTAAAAGGTAAAAAGAACTACTTACCTTTGCAACAATAAAATTATGAATAGAATCCGATAACAATATATATATATATATTTGTTTTGAAATTTTTTTTTTCGTGAAATTAATTTTAGCTTTGCACGCTAGTAAAACTCATACGAAACGTAACGGCAAATTTAAACGCAGCGTGACAACCTGTCAAAAATAAACTACCCTCACAATTGAAGTGTTGCCAACAAGCTTGTTTTTAAGCTTTTTGCAATTTTTTATTTATTTATTATTTATTTTGAATTTCGAGATGCATGCCTGAGGGTACTCTTAACCGACAGAAGGTTAAGGTTACTCTGAGCATCAGCCTTTAGTTCACCTCTGTGGGTTCTACAAGAGTATGCCTCGGTCTAGAAACCTTTTGCTAGTCGACGCATCTTTTGTAAAATTTTCGAGCATTACCTTGTCGGCCAGCTTGTAAATCTCTTAAGATTTACGCGTTGTAGCCTCTCTCTGTGTCTGCAAATTCGTCTCGGTATCTATCTCATCCCGAACGTGGTCGATTGTAACTTTGCGACGTTGGCAGTATGCTTTCCCGCTGCGACACGGCACTCCTCATTGTACCAACTGTCCTTTTGTTTTTTCCGAAAACCAATGGTTTCATTTGCAGCATTGAGGAAGGAGCTTGAAATGTCGTCCCACAATTTGCTTATACTGAGTTTCTGGTAAGTGATCTCAGGAAACAAGAGTGGAAGTCGCTGACTGACGAGATGTATTCTCGCGGAGGTTGATATTACAGACCATTGTGCCAAAGATACCTTACCTGCCGACCCAGGCGTTAAAGACGCAAAGTACGATTTTTACATCGTGGCGGGGGCAGCTCTCATATCCTCCTTTTCTTCCGTCAGGGTGTGGACGGAATTCAACGATATGCCGATATATCGTTTCTGGCCACTCCCAAGTTAATGGCGATCGGAGAACTTTCCTCACTTGCGTAAACTTCGACACATGGATCCATTCCCCACTATATCTTACATTTTGGTAATCGCAGAGCCCTTTTTCTACGGTAAGGTTGTGTGCAATGCAATGGCCTTTGTCTAATTTTTTAAGTGTTTCTCTTGCATATAGTATGTAGTATCATCTACTTCAATACATTTTCCAAATATAACATGTTTGTCGTTTTGGGATATGAAAAGATTGGTGAGTCCTAAGTAAACTCGTTTAAGGTGTTTTATAGCTGAACGTATGATATTATTGTAAGGGTATCTTCAGTTTTTTGTAGTGAAATTACTTACATATAAAAGAAATGTGTTTTTAATGCTCAAAAAGGGTTCTAACTTATTTCATCTACAATCGAAGTATAATTCTCTAATATTTTGTTATTTGTCTTTCACGTGTTGTGGAAAGTATTCGGTCCCAGTCAGTGGCTTCAAGATTTCCTGCAAACAAATTCCAATCAGATCCTATACAGTTGATTGATATCTTTTAAATGTTGGCGTTTTTTGTTCGCAGTTGGCTTAATAAGCTATCTATCTCAGAAAGTTGACGTTTTAATTGTGAAAATAAAATACTTTGTTTAGTAATTTTATAGTATTATATCTACTGTGTTCAAATTGATTATATCTACTGTGTTCAAATTGAAAGATGAATTTTAACTTATACTTCACGTGTTTTTCGAGTCGGTTTTTTCTGTAAGTTGGTAATACTGTTAATTTCACGTCAAAATATTCGTTAGTATTTGAGATATGCGCCGTTTTGTGAGGCTCTAAAAGTCAGTTCTTCGATTAATACTATGTCAATGAAATATTAATCAAAGAAGTGTGTTCATGCACCATCTCATACTGCATTAGTTATTCGTGATCATTTCGCCACATTTTCACATTTTGGTTTTACCTTTAATTTGCACCGGTGTGTGGTTCGTAATTCTTTATTTTTTTATCTAATTTGTTGTGATAATTTAACGTATTTTTTTGGTTTCTGGCTGCTTCATTTCGAAGGTCGGACTTAACTATTTTCCTGAAGTTTGTTAAATCTTGGTAATTAGAATCGTATTCAAAAATATCGAATTTCTTCAAAATAAGGCCAAAAACTGGATCATGGACTTAGTGGGTCAAAATATCCGGAAATAATACTAGAAATTGAATGGGAAGCATGCGTCGACGTATAGATACAATAATGTATATGCGTATGCGTTTTTTATGTTTGCTTATTCAAAGTTTATAATAGCAACAATATGTAGGTCAAAAACCGCTAAAACTATTGTAATTACTTTTGATTTATATATGTAAATAGTCATTGGTGTACGTAAACTTTTATGATATGAATTAGGCGCATTTTTAAATTTAGCATTAATTTTTTTTATTTATGTAAAAAAAATATTTTGATATGCTAAATTTAATGTTAAATATACATCTTTTGAAATGAATAGAAAAGCACAAAATTTATGCATTTTGTAACAAATAAACGGGTCGTAATTTAATAGAACTAGGTGTGTGTAAACTTTATTGGTCCACTGTATATGTCAACTGCAATGTTGACAATTTCTATAATTGAGCAATCAGGATTTTCTACTTAGAGGCATCTTATCATTTCAATAATAGTGGAATGCACACGTTCTATCGCACTAATGATTTCACTTTTTTGAGCTAGATAGATTTCAATTCTTTACCCTTCCAAATAGTTAAGAGTTATTTTGTTTACGAAACTACCTTCATTGCCCATGACTAAAGTCTTTGGTACAATGAAATAGTGTAGAAGCTGTAATTCCTTGTCCTCTGTTTGAACATTAAATAATTTTCGGATTTTTCTAGAGATATTTGAAGAATAAGTGGATGGCTTTTCCATAGGCATATTATTCGGTCGATTCATATAGTTTGTCCTTCGTTAATGTATTGAAGGATCCACCTTCACCAGGACTGGTAGCTTAGGATTGGTTGGTCTGGGTGTGGGTGTGCCTGATATTGAATATTATTATTATAAATTAAATTTCGGCCGAGTTTAATTCCCTTGGTATAAATATGTGCTATGGCTTAATTTGCCTTTTTTGCGTAGATTGAAAAATTCATTAGGTTAATATTTTGAATTTATTATCTTCTTCCTCGCCAGGTCCTTCTCCACTTGGTCCTTCCAACGGAGTGGAGGTCTTCCTCATCCTCTGCTTCCCCCGGCGGGTATTGCGTCGACTACTTTCAGAGCTGAAGTATTTTCGTCCACTAGGACAACATGACCTAGCCAGCGTAGCCGCTGTCTTTTAATTCGCTGAATTATGTCAATGTCATCGTATATCTCATACAACTCATCGTTCCATCGAATGCGATATTCGCCGTGGCCAATGCGCAAAGGACCATTATTTTCTCCAACAGCAGAATGAAGAACTCGCACGACAGGGAGGTGCCTTGTCTGAAACCTTGCTCGGTATCGAATGGCTCGGAGAGGTCCTTCCCGATCCTGACGAAGCTGTTGATGTCGCCCAATGTCAGTTTACACAGCCGTATTAGTTTTGCGGAGATACCAAATTCAGACATCGCGACATAAAGGCAGCTCCTTTTCGTGCTGTTGAAAGCAGCTTTGAAATCGATGAAGAAGTACTGTGTGTCGATTCTTCTTTCACGGGTCTTTTCCTGGATTTGACGCATGGTGAATATCTGGTTGATTGTTGATTTCCCAGGTCTAAAGCCACACTGATCCAATCAGTTTGTTAACGGTGAGCTTTAATCTTTCCCACAATACGCTCGAAAGAACTTTATGCGCCATGTTGAGGAGGCTTATCCCACGGTAGTTGGCACAGATTGTGGGGTCTCCCTTTTTGTGAATCGGGAAGAGCACACTTAAATTCCAATCGTTCCGCATACTTTCGTCCGACCATATTTTACAAAGAAGCTGATGCATACTCCTTATCAGTTCCTCGCCGCCGTGTTTGAATAGCTCCGCTGGCAATTGAACGGTCCCCGCCGCTTTGATGTTCTTGAGGCGGGTAATTGCTATCCGAATTTCTTCAATGCCGGGCAATGGAGCGTCTGCTCTATCGTCAGAACCAAGTTCGACTTCTCCTGGCGTTGTCCATTCACTGCCATTCAGAAGGCTGGAGAAGTGTTCCCTCCATAATTTAAGTATGCTCTGGGCATCGGTGACTAGATCCTTTGGGGGTTCTACAAGAATATGCTCCGGTCTTAAAACCTTCTATAAGCCGCCTCATTTTTTCGTAGAATTTTCGAGCATTACCCCTGTCGGCCAGCTTATCAAGCTTTTCATACTCACGCATTTCGGCCTCTTTCTTTTTCTTTCTGCAAATGCATCTCGCTTCCCTCTTCAACTCTCGGAACCTATACCATCCCGCACGTGTTGTGGTCGATCGTAGCGTTGCGAAGTAGGCAGCCTGTTTTATCTCCGCTGCGACATGGCTATCCTCGTCGTACCAGAATTTTGCGTTTTCCGAAAACCCATGATTTTGTTTGTAGCTGTACGTAAGGAGTTTGAAATACCGTCCTACACTTCTCTTATACCGAGTTGTTGACGAGTGCTCTCAGAGCGCAGGAGTGTGAGCCGAGTAGAAAATTGTTCGGCTGTCTGTTGTTATTGCAGCTTCTCGACGTCGAACCTTCCTTGTGTTTGTTGACGTGCGCACAGAGGCGGGTACGAATCTTGGCTGCAACAATATAATGGTCTGAGTCGATGTTAGGACCTGGGATCGTACGCACGTCTGGAATATTGGAGACGTGTCTTCCGTCTATCACAACATGATTGATCTGGTTGGTGGCTTTTCGATCCGGAGACAGCCAGATAGCTTGATGTATTTTCTTGTGCTGGAATCTAGTACTACAGATAACCATATTTCGAGCCCCGGCGAAGTCGATCAGCCCCAACCCATTTGGTGATGTTTCGTCGTGGAGACTGAATTTACCAACCGTAAAGCCAAAAATATCTTCTTTGCCCACCCTGGCGTTAAAGTCGCCATGCACGATTTTGACATCGTGAGGGGGCAGCTCTCATAGACGCGCTCCAAGCTGACATAAAAGGCATCTTTGGTCACATCTTCCTTCTCTCCCACCACGAATCCCACGCGAAATTTACGCTCCTTTATATGTCCACTGTAGTAAATGCCACAAGGACCTACTCATTTCAGTCCTTGGTATTTTCACCAGGACATCAACCAGCTGGGCAGCCGCAGCTTCCCAATTAAGGGACCGTACATTCCAGGTGTATGTCTTCAATTCGTAGTCCTTATTTCGTTTGCCGTGGTCATGATCAAAAGAGGGGTCTCTCATCCGAGGCTGATTGTTATTTTTCATTTGGTGCATTTTTTTACGTGACGGGTCCCAAATCCACCTTACAACACAAACAAACAGATGTTCTTAGGCCACTCAGAGGATACTTGGTCAAAGACCGGAAGTCATGAGCTGCTTCAGCCATAGGTAAAGAATCGTTTCTGGCCACTCACAAGTGAATAGCGATCGGAGAATTTTCCTCACTTACATGAACTTCTACACATGACTCCGTCCATGACTTCTACATATGACAGCACCTGTTAGGTGTGTAATAGCTTCCTGAATTTGCTTAATTTCCGAGGCTTATTGTTATTTTATTTGACCGACTATATTTACTGTCATTAACAATTTTTTAAGATTTTCCATATATTTTTAAATGTATTAAATACTTCTGCATTCTCTTCTGACTATCCATTGAACCCTTTTTGAAGCGTTACTCCTCTACGGCGGAGTCGGTGATGTCACTTTAGGTGTTGGTTTGGTGGCTCTTTTGTTTTGGATTCCCACTTTATAAGCATTTTAATGAAAATCTTGATGCTTCTTTTGTATTATTGCTTCTAAGAAGTTTTCAAATATGTTTTTGCATTTGCCAATTAATAAAACACTTAGTTTTGGCTTTATTGTTTATACGAAATTTTAAAATATGCCACAACACTTGATGCGTTTTTTTTTTTGCGTAGATTTTTATGTTTGCTTATTTAAAGTACCGTACAATCGGAACACGCCATTTGAATTGCAAAGTTGAACCCGATTAATTTATTGAATATTTTCCTTTTTATACAAAATTATTTATTATCTACTAGTTATAAACTAATATGTACAAATTCTTATTTACTAGTACTTATTGCAATATACTTAGTTATGATAACGTAAGCAATAATCATTGCAAACCTCAGTCTGGTCAAGAAACGGTTAATTTTTGGAAATGAATTAATATTGAGCAACAATGATATTGAGGGTATTCGCTTGCTCTTGCAAAACGCTCGGACGGTGCACGAATTGCAAAATTTTCCTCTGGGTGCTACGGAATTTTTGAGAAAGGTAAATTCTAAATAAATTTTATAATTTCTACTTAAATTATAAAGATTTGTTACAGTTTTTTTTTGTTAAGAATGAATGCAGATGGAGCGCCAATTCACAATAGTCATTTACCATAAATTGACTGAATCAGCCGTTCATTTATTACTAGATTCTGTAATAGGTGCTCTCGTGCCCTTGTATATTTCGGCATACGATTTTTGCAATCTGCAATCTTGCAAGAGCAAGAGAATCCCCCTATTGTTTATTTGCAGAATATTGCTGAATTGAATTTCTGATATATTTTGTTAGCTATGCTAACTGTGATAACTTGCATACATACGAAGTGCGTTCCAAAAAAACAGCGCCTCCTGGAGGCGCCATCTATATGTCGACTGGTGCGTTAGAATCTGCTATCTTTATCGATTGTCCAGTGAGAATTTCATGACATTTCATCGATTAGTCAATATGTTTGTGTTATCGGTGCGAAAATGAGCTTCGAACAAAGACTGATGAGACAATTGATGAAACAAGTTTATAGCGATGATTGTCTATCCCGTAACAGAGTGCACGAATAGTTTCAACGTTTTCAAAGTGGTCGTGAGGACATAAATGACGATCAACTTGTGGGCTAATCAAAATCCGTGATCACCAGAAATTCCATCGAAACTATGCGTGAATTCATCAAAAATCAGCCGAAATCATCACTGAAATTCATGGAAATGGAATTGAAAATCTCCAAAACATCGATTGATCGCATTTTGACTGAACATTTGGGCTTACGAAAAGTGTGTGCACGGTTTGTTCCGCACAAATTGATTGACGAACAAAAAATGCTCAGAATCCAACATTCGAAGGACGCTTATTTGACCAAAATCACATTTTAACCATTAAGCATTCCCCGTATTCGGCTGATATGGCAAAATGTTATGCAGACGTAGCGGCCATTCAAAAGGCTTGCACCGGCATACTGGCGGCCATACTCATTTTCACTTCCAGGCCTTTTTTGACCGATGTCAAAATTTAACAATAGCCGTGCCACCGATCACCTTGATATTTGTGAAATCACATATCTCCGGACCTGTTTTAATATCTTCAGCTAAATTTGGTATTAATATCACATTGCTAAGCTACAGAGCGAAAGTAGGCAAATCGAATAAGAACCACGCCTACTTTTCATATGTTACAATTCCAACACAACAACAATTCCAACCAATATATCCAGAAAAAATTTTGTTCAAAAGTTATCTTTGCGGTGTGCCACCTTATGACTAATAATTTTCTGAATCGTACAATAGCCATTCAAGCCCCAAATAACGGAAATTTGGAAACACAGTTGACTAAGAAAAACCAAGAATCTGCTGCCGACAAACAAAACTCGAAAATTTTTGCTTGTGAACTTACGAAGAATACTACAGGGTCTTAGTGTACATTCCTCTGTTGGATACAATTGGCGAAGATTTGAAAACGCGCTTTTCTTCAGAAGTATTGCATAAATATCAACAGAGTTTGCTGCTTCCAGAAAAAGTATGTGTTTGGGAAACCAAAGAAGTGGAAAATCTTATTGACAGCATGAAGGATACAAGTAGATTCAAAGGCCTTTTGAATTATGACAACGTCGTGCGACGTTTGAAGCTTAAAGGCGAACTTATTACTGGCATTGCCATTGGGGACAGAAGCAAAAGTCAAATGACAACATGTTACCGACTACTGTATTGGATACGTTGAAAAACTGCGATGTCGAACAATAATTCATAGTCTTAATCGCATATTCTGCAAACTTTCTGTGACGTAAGCCAGGGATGGGCACATTTTTAGCCCGCAAAATTAGCAAAGTGCGCACCTGGGCTAGATGAGGGCAATATTAGTTTACGGAGAGAAGGGCATAAGAAGTTGCGAAAAAAATCAATTACAATCCCCTGTAACTCAATGTTCATCGCAGAATGGGTACGAAAATACTGACATTGTACACAAATTAAAGAGTAGAAGTTTACTTCATATTGGAATTGTACAGTTGTGTGAACAAAAAGAAGTAAATATAATTTGGAGGTTTTAGAATTTCGCATTAACATTTGTTTTTATTTACCTTTTCATGGTGGGAAATTCTAATTACCGTTAGGAAAAAATTATATAAGTTATATTAGTATCTAAAAACAATTTTATTTAATAAGAAAACAGTACATTTTAAAATTTCACAACACCTTATGGTTGTTCCTATTATGTTCACACCACTGTACATGTGATAAAACAGTTAATGGTGGTGATGATAAATGATTAATGGTGGTTATGGAATTGTAAAAATTCATTTTAGCTACAATTAGGAAAACTTCTCAAGTTGTGGGCTTTTATACGTACATATGCATGGCAGTTTTATATTATATATGTATCTGCATATATAAAAAAGAAAAGATACTTGTAACCATTATATATATTGTTACAAAAAGTAGTATTAAGTTGTATTTGTATTGCTATATGCATCCCTTATTATGAACAATAGCTGTAGGTATATGGAATAGCATTTGTCTTGTTGTAGACATCTGGCGCCGCGGCTGTCTGCTTGCGTCTGGCGCCGTATAGCATTATGTTCTGGTAATTTCCAGACGCGATATTCTAGAAGGACACGTCGGCATCAGCGAGAAGTGCGTGGCTATATAAGCCGTGGCAGCGCGAACGTAATCGATCAGTGCTAAGAGTAAACTGCTATAGTGTAGACGAGTTGTGAAATAAAGAGTAGTTGAATTAAATTAAACAGTTGTAGTTTTATTTGTCAATCCAGAGGTACGAACCTAACAAAGTGAACTAGCAAGCAGTAAAATCGTAACAATTGGTGTCAGAAGTGGGATTGTCAAATAATCCAAATTCAAGATGGTTAAATTCGGAGAATTGAGAATTCAGCAATTAAAAAAGGAACTGGAGGAGCGTAATTTGCCGATAAGCGGGCAAAAGGCGGATCTGCAGGCACGATTACGTGAAGCAATGGAAGCGGATGGAATTAATGTGGACGAGTTCGAATTTGTTGGGCCAGAAACTTCTACAAAGGTAGAAGAGAAAGTAGAAGAACAACGAACATCATCAAGTGTAGACATGAACACGTTGTTAGTGGCTATTAAGCAAATGGCAGAAAATGCAGTGCAAACAGAAAATCGTCTGGCACAGCAAATAGCTGAAAATGCAGTGCAAACAGAAAATCGTCTGGCACAGCAAATAGCTGAAAATACATCGCAGTTAAAGTCTTGCCTTACACAACAAATGACTGAAAATAATACGCAGTTAGAAAAGCGTTTGGTACAACAGATTACAGAAAATAATACACAAGTGCAAGAGAAATTTTCAAAATTTGAAGACGAATTAAGCACAATAAAAAATGACGAAGAAAATTTAAGATCAGAATTTCTTCAACTGAGTAATCGTGTGCGAGAACTGCAACTACATGGCCCTGCACCATCAACAAATAATCAAAGATTGAAGGCACCCACATTCGATGGAAGTATTCCATTTCAAATTTTCAAACTTCAGTTTGAAAAGACAGCAATGGCCAATAATTGGAATGCAGCGGACAAGGTGGCGTCCTTGTTTGTATCATTGAAAGGACATGCGGCAGAAATCCTTCAGACTATTCCAGACTGTGAACGGGACAACTATGAGGCATTGATGAGTGCGATAGAAAGACGATATGGTAGTGAGCACCGGAAACAAATATACCAGATCGAACTGCAAAATAGGGGTCAGAAAATGAACGAGTCATTGCAAGAGTTCGCAACTGAAATAGAACGACTGGCTCATTTGGCAAATGCAGATGCACCTGTGGATTACATTGAGAGGGTAAAAATTCAATGTTTCATAAATGGAATTCGTGATGTGGACACCAAACGCGCCACATATGCATTGCCAAAAGGAACGTTTGCTGAAACGGTTTCGCACGCCCTCACACAGGAAACAGCTTCCCTACTAAGTAAACCAGCACACAAGGTACAAAGGGTTGAAATGGAACAACCGGCGCTGATGGAAGAAATATTGAAGACTCTGAAGACAATTGCTGCACCGCGAGTAAATACAACAGGCAGATGTTTCAACTGTGGAAAAGCGGGTCACTTTGCCCGAAATTGCAATATAAAAGTAAACCCATCAAAACGGAAACAACCAACAGATAACGAGGACGAAGCATCCACATCTCACAAGTCGTTAAACTAAAACGGAACAGTTCAAAGGGGCGTGAGCTGGTTCCCACAACTATTTGCCCCGCCATCTCGATATCACAAATAGGTCGCCATGACAACAATCTTACTATCAACGGCATCGTAAATGGACGACTGTCAACGCTTACTTTGGATACTGGTGCCACACATTCAATTATCCGACCGGATGTGGTAAGAGGAATGGTTGAACCATTAGTCGGTTGCAAGCTTCGAACGGCCACCGGGGAGGAAGCAGCTGTCGCGGGAAAAGTGTTTTGCGAAGTGATGATTGGTACCCTGGAAGTTAATCACACCTTCATCGTAGCAGAAATCACGGATGAAATTATAATGGGAGTAGATTTCATGATTGATCACGGGGTTACTTTGGATTTAAACAAGCAAATGCTGTTTTGCCAGAACATGGAGATGCCTATAAACACCGGATATGTGACCAACGTTGAAAGTAAGAGGGTGATCGTTGATGATAATCAGAGTATTCCACCAAAATCTGAGGCGATTGTATGGGCTAAAGTGAATGGAGGAGGTGGGACTGAAGAGTTGCGGATTGTGGAACCAACAAAAATAGATACACCCATATTGGTAGGAAGAACGCTTGTGAAAACTAGAGAAGACGCCACCATTCCGGTCAGAGTAGTGAATGAATTCAACACGCCTATAAGTCTGAAGAAAGGTAATTGGACAGTGCCAGAATATAAGTGCAATAGCACGATGCGAACGGTCACAACAGAAGCCTACTATTGAGCCACAGCAGATAAGTCCTACACTCCTAAATAATTTGCTGAACGAACTGCATGGAAATGAAAAATTAAAAGCAGAAAAACTATTAGAAAAATACGCATCCATATGTGCAAACGAAGGAAATACAGGAAGAACCGGCATTTTCAAACATCGCATAAATACTGGAGACGCTAAACCAATCCGACAAGCTCCGCGTAGGATTCCACTAGCAAAACGTGAGGATGCTAACAAAATTATTGAAGACATGCACAAAAACGGTGTAATCGAACCTTCAATAAGTCCATGGAGCTCACCTATCGTCTTAGTTAAAAAGAAAGATGATAGCACCCGTTTCTGCGTAGATTATAGGAAGTTGAATGATGTCACAAAGAAAGACAGTTATCCTCTACCAAGAATCGACGATACATTAGACACCTTGTCTGGAGCGAAATGGTTTTCTGCATTAGATCTACAAAGTGGATATTGGCAAGTCGAGATTGATGAATGTGACCGTGAAAAGACCGCTTTCAGTATGGGCGACGGGTTATGGGAATTCTCTGTGATGCCATTTGGGTTATGTAATGCGCCTGCAACGTTCGAGCGACTGATGGAACATGTGTTAAAAGGACTTAACTGGAAGACATGTTTGGTGTATCTTGATGACATTATCATCATGGGAAAAAGTTTTGATGATCATCTGAAAAATCTAGAGGAAGTCTTTCAGCGAATAGCATCAGCCGGATTACGCTTGAATCCCAAAAAGTGTTCATTATGGAAGAAGCAGGTCACATATCTCGGACATAAAGTGTCAACTGAGGGAATTCACACCGAGGAAGGAAAAATAAAAGCAGTGACAGATTGGCCTCGACCCACCAACATTCATGAACTCCGCAGCTTCCTCGGCTTATGCACGTATTACCGCCGTTTTGTACCTGGATTTGCGAACGTTGCTAGAAGTTTACATGATTTAACAAAGAAGAATCGCCCGTTTGTATGGCAGTTGGAACAAGAAAAAGCGTTTGAGCAGCTTAAAGAACTACTTTGTACGGCGCCGATGTTGGCTTATCCAATACCTGGAAAGAAATTCATCCTGGATACAGATGCGAGCGCTTATGGAATTGGAGGTGTCCTGTCTCAGCTCATCGACGGACAAGAAAGAGTAATTGGGTATTACAGCAGAGTGCTCGGGAAACCAGAGAAAAACTACTGTGTGACGCGAAAAGAACTACTAGCTGTGGTGGAATGTATAAAACATTTCCACAAGTATTTGTATGGACAACGATTCTTGCTGAGGACTGATCATGCAGCATTAAAATGGTTATTACAGTTTAAGAATCCGGAAGGCCAAATTGCACGATGGATCGAAAGATTACAGAATTACGACTTCGAAACGGAACATCGAAAGGGGATTCACCACAAAAATGCGGATGCATTATCACGTCGCCCTTGTCCACTGGAATGTAAACATTGCTCCAAATCAGAGGGAAAAGAAGGTATAATCGACGTGCGATTACTGAATATAGAACCTGCAGATGATTGGACTCCTCATCGCATCAGAATCAGTCAGCTGGAGGACCCTGATCTTGCAAAGCTGGTAATGGCCAAAGAAAATGGGGTACGACCACCAAAGGAACAAATAAGTAACGAGAGTCCAACGGCAAAAGCATATTGGGCCCAATGGAACAGCATAAACCTCGTTAATTGATACCTTCATCGTACCTGGGAAAGCGAAGATGGCAAACAGTCTCGTCTGCTGATCATAGTACCGAAGTCCATGATCCCGAAAGTATTGAAAGAATATCACAATGGACCTAGTGGAGGGCACCTTGGGATTACAAAAACTATTGAGAAGATTAAACAACGGTTCTACTGGATCGGTTGTCGAGATTCCATAGCGGAATGGATAAGTAATTGCGTAGAGTGCATGGCAGCTAAAGGTCCTAAAGCCAAGAGCCGCGGTAGGCTACAACAGTACAACGTGGGATCACCATTTGAACGAGTCGCAATGGATGTTGCAGGTCCGTTCCCAACCAGTACGGCCGGAAACAAATATCTACTGGTTGTCATGGACTATTTCAGTAAATGGCCAGAAGTATATGCCTTACGAAACCAAGAAGCGAAGACAATAGCCGAAGCGTCGAATTACACTCAGATCAAGGCAGGAGTTTCGAATCTTCCATTTTCCAAGAAGTCTGTACATTATTGGGCATCCACAAGACACGGACAACAGCGTTACATCCACAATCAGATGGAATGGTGGAGAGATTCAACCGAACGCTCGAAGAACATCTGCGGAAAATCGTTGATAAAGATCAACGGAATTGGGACAAGTGCATCCAGATGTTCCTGCTGGCGTATCGTTCAGCGAAGCACGAGACAACTGGTTACACGCCAGCAAAGATTATTTTCGGATCTGATCTGCGACTCCCTGCTGATCTTAAGTTTGGAACGAATCCTACAGCTGCAAGAAATGATGGAGATTATTGTTCTGCCTTAAAGGAAGAAATGAATGAATTGCATCTAATGGTAAGACAGCACACGCATCTGATGAGCAATAAGATGAAGGACCGGTTCGATCAAGGGGCAAATTCAAAAGGTTTTGAAGAAGGTGATCTGGTCCTGTTGTACAATCCACTTCGAAAGAAAGGCTTGTCCCCGAAATTGCAGAAAGCCTGGGAAGGACCCTATATGGTGATGAAACGACGTAATGACGTGGTATACCGCATACAAAGAAATGGGAAAGCACGATGTAAAATGAAAGTAGTGCATTTGGAGAGGCTCGCCCCATTTGGTTTAAGAGGATTTGTGCCTAATCGGGACGATTAGGCTTTAGTGGAGGGCAGTGTTACAAAAAGTAGTATTAAGTTGTATTTGTATTGCTATATGCATCCCTTATTATGAACAATAGCTGTAGGTATATGGAATAGCATTTGTCTTGTTGTAGACATCTGGCGCCGCGGCTGTCTACTTGCGTCTGGCGCCGTATAGCATTATGTTCTGGTAATTTCCAGACGCGATATTCTAGAAGGACACGTCGGCATCAGCGAGAAGTGCGTGGCTATATAAGCCGTGGCAGCGCGAACGTAATCGATCAGTGCTAAGAGTAAACTGCTATAGTGTAGACGAGTTGTGAAATAAAGAGTAGTTGAATTAAATTAAACAGTTGTAGTTTTATTTGTCAATCCAGAGGTACGAACCTAACAAAGTGAACTAGCAAGCAGTAAAATCGTAACAATATTTTGTTTAAACATATTGCAGTTCCATTTAATGAAAAGGCTTATATAAAAATATGATTTGTGATATTTTCAGTTTGGTTGTTTTACTAAAATTTTCAAAGAATTGAAGTTTTTTTCTATAATTGTTTTGTAAAATTTTAAATATCTAAGTTGTTTCTGGAAATGTATTATAATAATGATACGCGCTATAGAAAGGGAACACATATTTTCGAAAATATATAAGAAATCATCAAATAAAAATATATTTGCGCGGTATGGCATTATTGATTGAGAGTGGCTAGCCACACAAATAGAATACAAACGCTAATGGCTGAAACATCTTTTCCCTTTGCTACGAGCGGCAAGCGTTTTGTTCTCGTTTTCATTCGAACAATGTTGCCATTACTCAATACGCATGTGTAGTTTTATACAAATCTAAGTTTTCTATTATAATTTTTCATAATATAAAATATCAAAACTGAAAACAAACTATTAAAAATAGTTTATATATACAGTATATCGAGACTGACCACCCTGCGTTGTCAGAGAGCAATCAGCTGAGTCGTTTCTACGGGGAAGACCCCTCTACGGTTAGCGGGCGGTAGAAGAAGGTAGTATTGCGCTTTCCTAAGATTAATTTGCGTATATGCGTTTGAAGAAACAGTGGTTCCGAAACTGAAATTATTATAATTTCAATGTGCCGAAATGTTATCAGCGAGAGAAAGCAGTGTCCAAAATTTAAAAAGAAAAATTAATCGATTTAATGTGGAATGGGAAGAAAAGTATTTAAGTCAGGAAACCTCTGCTGTGTATATATAATATATAATAGATCTGCAGTGCTCTATTCTTTTAAAAAATAAGTTAATTTCAGATAGAATTACTTTTTATAAGGATCTTTGTTTAAAGAAATATCCTTGTATGAAACTTTTTTCTTCGAAAATTATATCTATGTTTGGAAGCACCTACACTTGTGAACAATTTTTTTCAATAATGAAATTAAACAAACATATAATAAGAAGTAGGTAATCTACTTTAAATTTTGGTACAATAACGCATAAACTAAATTAAATGCTGTTATAAACACGTATTAAAAAAATTATTACTAAAATAAAATATTCATTATACTTTTTGTCATTTGTCTTACATTTTAAAAATGTATAGTAGTTACAAAGAAAGTAAGAATTGTTAGGCAATTTTACAATTATTACCCAAAGAATCCCCATACATACGCGCGTTCTCATTTGTAAACATGGTGTGGTAAAATACGTTGCTCTCACTTCCCTTTTCATATTTGCCCTCGACGGTCCCCTCACCTAGCCCTCAAAATGTGCACTCGTGCCCGAACGGGCAAAATGCCACTGAGGGTTAATATGCCCACCCTTGACATAAGCGAACTCTGAACGCTCTTTTCGACACTTTGCCTTATGAAAACATGGCTGAAGACGAAAATTCTTCAATAAATTGATCGGCCTAGCGTTGCTGCACACGCATTATGACAATAAAGTCACTGCAGAAGAAGCTCTGGAAAGATTCTCAAAACTTGACCCACATCGTTTTCTTTTGTCAAAATTTATGAACCGACAACAGTATTATACATTGGAATAAAGCATGTCACCTGCACGTCTACGCTGGTGTAGAATACGGTTAGGCGGTTATAGCCGAGTTAACAACAGTGCGCCAGTCGTTTCTTCTTTTAGCTACGTGGCGCCAATTGGAGATTCCAAGCGAAGCTAGGTCCTTCTCTACCTGGTCCTTTCAACGGAGTAAAGGTCTTTCTCTTCCTCTGCTTCCACCGGCCGGAACTGCTCCAATACTTTCAGAGACGGAGTGTTTTCGTTCATTTGGACGATATGACCTAGCCAGCGTAGCCTCTGTCTTTTAATTGGCTGAACTATGTCAATGTCTCTCCACCAAATTGCAGGTCGGGAATTATTAGCGACGTTTAAGGTTTGGTTTTGTTTGTCGGGAGACGACTTTTTTTGTCAATTGCCTAGTTAGCTCAAAGTAGCACCTGTTTGCCAAAAGATATTCTGACGTTGTTGTTGGTGTTGATACTGGTTCCAAGATACACGAAGTTGTCTACAACTTGGAAGTTATGACTGTCAACTGTGACATGGGTGCCTAGTCACGAGTGCAAGGACTGCTTGTTTGAAGACAGTAGTTATTTCGTCTTGCCCTCGTTCACCACCAGACCCATTTGCTTCGCTACCTTATCCATTCTAAAGAAAGCAGAACTAACTGCGCTGTTGTTAAGGCCAATGAAATTAATATCACCAGAATACGCAAGCAGCTGTACATTCTTATAGAAGATTGTACTTTCTCTTTTTAGTTCTGCAGCTCGATTTATTTTCTCCAGCAGCAGATTAAAGAAGTCGCACTATAAAGAGTTGCCTAGTCTGATACCTCGTTTGGCATCGAACGGCTCGGAGAAGTCCTTCCAGATTCTGACAGAGCTTAGTTGTTGCTTAACGTCAGTTTACACATCCGTATGAGTTTTGCGGGGATACCAATTTCAGACATCGCGGCATAAAAGCAGCTCCTTTTCGTGCTGTCGAAAGTAGCTTTGAAATCGACGAATAGGTGGTGTGTGTCGATTCTCCTTTCACGGCTCTTTTCCAAGATTTGGCGTATGGTGAATATCTGGTCGGTTATTGATTTGCCAGGTCTAAAGCCACACTGATAAGGTCCAATCAGTTTGTTGACGGTGGGCTTTAATTTTTCACACAATAAGCTCGAAAGAACCTTATACGCGATGTTGAGGAGGCTTATCCCACGGTAGTTGGCGCAGATTGTGGAGTCTCCCTTTTTGTGAATTGGGAAGAGCACACTTAAATTCCAATCGTTCCGCATACTTGCGTCCGACCATATTTTACAAAGAAGCTGATGTATGCTCCTTATCAGTTTCTCGCCGCCGTGTATGAATAGCTCCGCTGGCAATCCATCGGCCACCGCCGCTTTGTTGTTCTTGAGGTGGGTAATTGCTAACTTCCTCATGATTGGGCAGTGGAACTTCTACTTCATCGTCATGAATTGAGGAATCGGGTTCGCCTTCTCCTGGCGTTGTACTATACATTCTCTGCCATTCAGAAGGCTGGAGAAGTGTTCCCTCCAAATTTAAGTATGCTCTGGGCATTGGTGACTAGACTCCCAAAGGTGAGTTCTACAAGAGTATGCTCCGGTCTTGAAACCTTCTGTAAGCCGCCGCATCTTTTCGTAGAATTTTCGAGCATTATCCCTATCGGCCAGCTTATCAAGCTCTTCATTCTCAAGCATTTAGGAATCACTCCTTTTCTGTCTGCAAATGCGTCTCGCTTCCCTCTTCAACTCTCGGTATCCATCCCATCCCGCACGTATTGTGGTCGATCGAAACCTTGTGAGGTAGGAAGTATATTTTCTCTCCGCTGCGACACGACACTCCTCGTCGCACCAGCTGTTTTTTTTTGCTTTTCCTGAAAACTAATGATTTCGTTGCAGCTGTGCGTGAGGAGCTTGAAATACCGTCCAACAGGTCACTTATACCGAGTTGTTGACGAGTGCTCTCAGAGAGCAGGAGTGCAAGCCAAAAAGAAAATCGTTCGGCTCTATGTTGTAATTGCAGCGTCGAACCTCCGTTGTGTTTGTTGATGGGCGTTTTTGCTGCACAGAGGAATGGGCGAAACTTGGCTGCAAGAAGATAGTGGTCTGAGTCGATGTTAAGACCTCGGAGCGAGTTAGGGAAGGTATTGCTTATAATAGTAACAAACATCAAAACAACCTTTTGTTTCAGTAAACAGAATGCAAACAACCTTGAGTTGAAACAATTGAAATGCACTATCACTACAACAAACAATCCTAAACGAACTAGTATCAAAACAACATTGAGTTTGTATACCACAACCAGGGGCGTCGCGAGGATCCAGATCATGGGGGGGGTGAGTCCCTTTGAAATGCCGACTCATTTCAAGAATTTGCCGATTTAATGTATATGTTTATAAATATATATAAAATAAGGATATCGTCATTTCTGATAAGGTATTACGGAGAAGTTTGACAACATAATAGCATAATTCATTATTTTATTCTAAAATAAGTATTGTACATATTAGTATAATTATCATTTAATATGTTTTTCTTAATATATAATACATATATTGTTCAGCGACGTGTTACGCGGGAAAAAACAAGATTTTCTTAAAAAATTGAAGGGATGTTTCAACATTGACTATTTTCCAACAACATCGCGCAGATCGATTTCGTCTACTTTATCCTTTGAAGAAGAAAGCAGCATCAAAGAATTCAAACGTTCATCCCCCTTTGTTGTACGCAAATCGTTGAAAACAAGTTTCAATTTACTAAAAGAACGTTCACATGAAGCTGACGTGACAGGAGCAGTCATTATGTAATGAACAATTTTGTACGCAGAAGGAATGACCTTTCTCAATTTGTACGCTACTATAGAAATGTCATCGAAAGGTTTAAACTCTTTACATGAATCAAAAAGAATTTGTGTTTCAGCAAACATACAATCTAGATCTTCACTGAAGAACTTAGGTTCCAATTGCACAACAAATTGTATAGATTCTATTGTAATATTACCTCTGTTAGCTGGAATCCTGAACATCTCTTGAATGGGTTTGAAGGTCGACATAGTTTCTTGCAAATAATCTTGAATACAATTTGTGAAATTTTCGAGGACAATTTTGAATTCTTTTCTATAAAAAATCTGGAAATCAAAATTACAAGCAGTTGCTGGATTATCGTCATATTTCTTCGGAGCACGGCGTGTTCTGTGGTGTTTCGAAAAGTCATTTTCAGGGTTGATCTGACACTTTTCAGCAAACGCAACTGAACTCGCTAGCAATGCGTTAATTTGTGAATCGTCATTCATTTGTTGGAATGACGCTGATGTGCTTTCAATCAGCAATAATGCGTCAATGACGATATTTTAGAAGTCGGTATTTTAAAAATTTAATAACCGTATTCCATAATATTATTCAACACAGCAATTACGATTCGAGTCATACTCATACCTGATTTCTCGTAATTGCATAATATATTCACCAAACTAAAGCAAATCGCATTATATTCATAATTAATTCAACATTATCTAGATACAGGAATATTTTATCGACTTCAGATAATTACACCAGAAACTCGTTTAGTAGAACATTTGTTTATTCGAACACTCGTTCATTTGAACGCTGATTCACTCGCTGATTTGAATTTTTAACATTGCTGTATACCTACATATATGATACGATATGATAAACTAATCATAATAACCTCCGTCAATTTAAACAGAACGAGTTTCTTGTGAATATAAATATTGCACATATAAAAGTAAATTAGGAGATAACCGACTTTTGAAAGAATGACGATCGATAGTAAATTCATTCTTCGAACTTAAAAAAAAATATATTCAACCACTGTTATTCGAACATTGTAGTGTTTTAATAATCCTCGTGGAAATTACGAAAAGGTGTCTTTTTAAGTTTGCTTCAGCAATTATAGAGCTATTAATTGCGTTTTACTGAAGTTAGAATTTTCGTAAATGCCGGCTAGTGAATTCGCAATGGATATGACATAAAAATTAATGTGCAATAATATATTTTGATGGAAATCTGAAAAATATTTAATAAGTTTTGACCACAAATTTCCGGGTACTTGGCAACTCTCATTGCCGAAATGAACTTTCAAATTTTTAGTTATGATATTAAAACGGCCGAAAATGCCGACGCGTTCATAGATGGGGGGTGTCATACCCGGTTTCGGTTTAGCTCAAAATATATTCTTTTCACTCACTTTTGCTCAATGTAAAAAATAACTGGGGGCTCAACCGGGATAGCAAATTTATTTGCTATCTAAAAAGCCAGATTTTATTCCGAAAGGACTAAATCAAAAAATTCCACAGGAAGTATGACTTCCAGCACTAAAATTCTGAAATAAGTGCAGAAACAAATGACAATGGCATTCCAGAATGAATCAACAGCAGATCCTGAAAAAACGGACAGCGACGATTTCATCAAGATTCACAACATACTCTCGAACAGCGGACAGCGACAATTCCTGAAAAAGTTAAACAAGGTACAAAAGTATAGGTCCTGAAATAGTGGATAATGCTTTCATCAAGATTCGCAATAGACCCCGAAACAGCGGACAACGTTGAATTATGGAAAAGATAAAGCAGAACTACTACATTCGCACCAAGAGGAGACACCAGCATCACGGCATACAAAATTAAAGTATGGGAAAGAGTAAACAATACCAACGAAGAAATCTTTGGGATCAATCTCAACAACGATAACCTCCATCCGTCCCAATAGACGTGGATCGACTTTGTCAACAAGAAAATTCAGCAATTGTTAAATAACGGAATAACACAAGGCAAGACAAAAAGGAAAATTGTTGTTGAATTGTAGAAAATTGAATCTAATTAAAAACTTAATTATAAGTGAAAAAAAGCATCATTAGAAACATGCTAAAATAATAATTTACTAATAAAAAAAGGTATAAATTATAGACATAAAAATTAATCAAACACATACAATAATTAATTATTATTAGCCGACTTCAAGATTAGATGTTTTTCATTTTAACAAAGGGGAGAGTTAAGGAACGTATTCCTTATAATGGTAACAAACATCAAAACAACCATTTGTTTCAGTAAGCAGAATGCAAACAATCTTCAGTTGGAACAATTGAAATGCACTATCACTACAACAAACAATCCTAAACAAACAAGTAACAAAACAACATTGAATTTGAATACCACAACAACCTTATCTTAAAGCAAAGCAAATGTATATGTATGTATGTATGCACTATCACTACAACAAACAATCCTAAACAAACAAGTAACAAAACAACATTGAGTTTGAATACCACAACAACCTTATCTTAAAGCAAAGCAAATGTATCTAAGCAAACAATTGGGGTACTCACAACGTGTCATAAAGTTATAAGTCATAAGCAAAAATTAAGACAAAATACAATTGTTGTGAACACGTCGTTATAAATTTGTTGTCGTAAATCACTTATCAATCAGCTGATTGAAAAAACATAAATTACAATAATTGCAAAAATAAGTGTTTCGCAGTCAAAATGCCAAAGAGATGTGAAAAGTTTAAAATAATGAATGCGCTGTGCAAGAATCAGTCATTAAACCTGATGATACTTGACTCAAGTGAGTTTTGCCATTATAAGCAAGGCTTACTTTGATACTTATTTACGTAAAAATTAATTTCCAGGCGACGAAATGTTTTAAAATTTTTCATTGAGTTTACTTTGTTTTTTAAACACTCGTAGAAATGTTCATCTCGGAATACCAAAGTCATCCCAATGGCGACATAATGTACTTAGGAACTTTGATGATAGTCGTTTCAACAAAATGATTCGTGTTCGCCCGGACGGATTTCGCCGCATACTAGTTTATATAAAGAACGATAGTGTATTTAACACAAATTCTAGTGGAGCGCAACTTTCTTTAGACTTACAATTAAAAATAGTGCTATTTAGTTTAGGATCTTCCGGAGATGGATTATCTATACGAAAGGTTGCTTCATTGTTAGGCGTGGGTGATGGAGGCACTATTCAAATTATAACTAAGCGTGTATTTAAAGCAATATTCAAATTAAAAGAGAAGTTTCTGTTTTGGCTAAATGAAAATGAACATTTAGAAATTGTTACTGCAACGCGGAAAGAGATGCCAGGTTGTATAGGATATATTGATGGATCCGAATTAAAGTTGGCTGAAGCGCCAGCCAAAAAATATGAACTTTTTTATTCACGAAAACGCCAATATGCTATTAAAATGCAAGCTGTTTGTGACTGTAGGCTGCGAATAAGACAAGTCGCAATAGGATACCCTGTAAGTGTGCATGACGCCAAAATATTCTTGAATAGCCCTTTGCAAAACATCCTCAACGATTTGTATCTGTCTCTTAGTGGATTGCTGGAGATAGCGCCTATCCACTCATGGAATTTTTATTGACACCGTTCAGGCAAAATAGTACGGACTAAACTATGGAAGAAAGAGAAAGTTTCAATAAGTACTTTTTAAAATATCGTGTGCGAATTGAGATTTGTTTTGGCATTTTAAAAGAAAAATTCGGTAGCTTGAAGGAATTGAAGTTTAGAATGATAAATGAGCAAAATAAAAAAGAATGCAATGAGTGGATCATGGTATGCTGCATTCTCCATAACATGCTAATCAATTTCCAAACTGAAAACGAAGAAAGCGTTGAAATTAACCCACCTCAATATAGCTTACCACCAGGAAGTAACACAAGATCTAGCCTTCTTGACTTATACAAAATCAATCATCATCATCAAATACATCATTTTTTAAACGTATATTTAAAAATGTTTTTTTTTTTTTTTTAATTTAAAAATTAACATAAAAAGTAAATATTAAAAATAAACTTCAGGTACATTATTTCATTTCAGGTAACTTAAAATTCTCTTCCACCACTTCTTCCAATTTATTACTTATTTGTATTTGTGTTTCAATTCTTCCGTTGCCAATCTTTCTTTCATTTGTATTTTCAGTATTTTTAACTTTTCGTAACTTTCCAATTCTTTTAGTTTCATCCCCATTTCTTTGTCTTTTAGTGATAATTCTTGCTTTTCCCTTAACTCCACTTCTTTTTCTTTAATCCTCAATTCCCTTTCCCTTAATTCCAACTCTTTCTCCTTAAAACTCATTTTTAGCTTTTTCAGCTGTATCATTTCAGACTGAAATTGCAGAATATCTGATGCCGCAGTTCTGGAATATATTTCTTTACGCATTGTCTTATCTATACATTCGCCTTCACAGCGGCAGAAGACGCTGACTCGTTGAGGTCTACTTCCGAATAGTTTTCGTTGTTCTCCAAACTGTCGTTTATTACTGCTAACTCAACCACTCTACTGCCGAAAATTTCTTCCATTTCATAAAAAAACGTACACATTTTAAGTAAAGTGGCTGAAATAAAAATGTCTAGTTATTCTAAGTACCACTAGAAGAATGAATAACATTTAAATTCTCAAGTTCTGATGCGATTTACTACTCGTTCCGCTTCATTTTATTGTTTGAACCATTTACACAAATTCGCAATTGTCCTCAATACTAGTTGCTTCATTTCTATACGCACGCAGAAACTCTGAAAATTTTGTTTTATTTACAAAACAAAATCTTACCCTTCATAGTTTCGCCTTCCATACTCCCTGCACCCGTCGAGCCCTCCCATGCCTTTGCTTTGTTATATGTTGTACGCATATGACGAACCTTCGAGCGTGTCAGCTTCCAGTCCACCGCAATGTTGCTCTCTTTAAAAATCGTCTATAATACATTTGAGACGTTGGCTTCTATAATTAAAATTATAATAGATTACTTCTGAGTTGTATTTTAATTAATAGATTTACCTCAAAATCCCCGTTCTGTGTCAAAAATTTAATCAACGCCTTTTCTTTTTTTTATATTACCTGTATAACATTATATTGCTCCATTATTCCGAAAACCCTCGACAAAAGAAATTTAAATTTAAACACAGATGTAACCACAACACAAAAGCAAACTGATGTAAACAGAAATCAGCTGATCAGTTATGGCAAACTGAATACATTGCGTTCAGAGTTGTATTTATGTAAACTTATTTTAGTATGCAATCCAACAACAATTTTTTTGCACTAGCATAAAAACTTATGATTTTATGATGCTTTAAGACACGTTGCGAGTACCCCAAATATATGTGTAAACAAACCCAAACACAATATAATCTGTATCGAAACCAGTGGTCGGCATGAGAGGATCTGTCACTGTGTTGGTGAGCACGAAAAAAAAGTAGCCCAGTGAGAAATTGGAATTAAAATTATTAATTAATTAATAGTACAATGAAAATTAACAAAATGTGTTTTAAGGATATATTCTCTATTATCTTTTAAAGACTTGGGACATAAAAGGCATTGCATGGCACCAAAGGCATTTCGAATCATAAAATATTTCTCGCAGGGCATATTTGGTTCTTGCGTGATGTTAATTCGTTGATGGCTCGACAACGACTGAACGATAGAGCGTAAGCGTACGTGTGAAGTTGGTTTGCAAAATTTTGCTATGAAATGCTGACCACTGATCTAAACGAACTATCAACTAGTAATAAGTAAACATACTAGTTAGTATAAATAGAAGTAAGAACCATGAAATAAGTTAGCAGAGATAAAGAGATCCTCAACTCTCCTGTC
Source organism: Bactrocera correcta (assembly GCA_027475135.1). Taxonomy (NCBI): domain Eukaryota; kingdom Metazoa; phylum Arthropoda; class Insecta; order Diptera; family Tephritidae; genus Bactrocera; species Bactrocera correcta. The sequence continues at coordinate 72,728,707 of CM050322.1, read as the reverse complement.
ACTGAAAATGTGAGAGCCGCTCACCTACCGAACTTTCACAGTTGACTGGATTGGGTAGGTGTTGACGTTTCGCTATTGGAAGAAAAGAGACGGCTGGATTGAAATCCCGCTAAAATAATATTAGAATGGAGGAATTCGTAACGGCCATCGTTTCTTCGCAGAAAAAATAATTGGTAAAAAGTGAAGTAGTGAAGAACAGGTGAAAAGTGAATGAAGCGGAAAATTGTTTAAATATATAAATTATAATAAATATAAATAAGCAAATATAAACGTAAGTACCATAAAATTTGCGTACATAATTATAAATAAATCACGTATTAATTTACAGCGAAAATGTCGAAAACGCCAATGTGGAAAAAGTGCATCGTGGGCTGCAGCGAAAGAAATACCGAATTTAGATTTCCCAACGAGGGATCGGATCTCGAACGGTAAGTAATTTTAATAGACTATAAATATTGCAAAAAGTGAGTGAATAATGAATAATAAAAATCCGGTGTTACAGTTTAAAAAAAAAAAAAAAACAGAAAAAGTTTAATAGAATTAAAGATACATTTCGATATTTTGAAATTTAATTTCGTAAATGTCAACACGGGTTCTTTTAAATATTTGCAATGTGAAATTGATAGCATTATTTAAATAATATTTCATTATATAATTTAAATAATTAAATTCAATTAAGCGGAAAAAATTCTAAGAAAAAGTTTCGATATTTTGAAATTTAATTTTTTAAATATTTAAATGTAACGGATATACAGGTTCATTTGAATAGATATGTTTGGTATTTTTGCACTATATGTAATGTATGTATGTAGTTATTTTATATTTTTATATCCTTTCTTTTTCATTTTAATAGGCGTAAATGTTGGCTCAACCGTTTAGGTGTTTCCAATAAAACACCTAAACATATTTTTGCTTGTGAGCGGCATTTTTCGGCAAAAATGCGCCTTGAAAAGCGATTGCGTTCGAGGGCCGTTCCCGATATCAATTTAAAAGTTGAGCCTACATTTGACGTCCCAAATTCTGATGTAAAAAATACAATTTTATTGGGTTCCGAAGATTTTGCTCCCCAAGTTGAAGAAGCTGTCTCAAATGCACACAATGCATCGATACAGCTTTTTCTAATTATTGAAAGTGAGATAGAAGATGGAATTTTTGAGCCTCTTCCATTTTTTGAGGAGGATATATCTCTTACTTTTGATAAGGCCGCGCAAACAGGTAGGGGTCTGACAGCAGGTACAGAAAGGAAGAAGAAACTGAGGGAGGAGAAGAGGGTTTTGAAAATAAAGTTAGAAGAAAAAGAGCAGGAAAATAGGAGTTTAAAGGCCCAGTTAGTTGAAATAGCCGCAGAGCTAGAAAGATGTAGGGAACAGCTAAGGAGTAGCTCATTTAGGGAACAGTCAGACCCTCTTTCTTTAGTTTGTAGTAAAGTTCCTTGTATTAGGAGTAGTTTTATAAATAGTAATCGCCGTACCGATGGTCGCCGATATGACAATTTTTTGAAAACGATGGCTTTGGGTGTTTTTTTCTATCGCCAGTTGCTTATCGGCACTTAAAGCACCAATTAGATTTTCCATCCGAAAGTACTTTGGAAAACTTTGTTACAGACTGGCCCCGTTTCCCAGGTTGCACCCAAAGTAGCATAAAATCGTTAGAGATTAGGAGTAGGGGATTCACTTTCGAACAAAAGTTCGTTTCGGTTTCATGTGATGAAATGTCACTGAAATGTCATTTGCAGTATGATAGGAAATTCGATAGGGTGATAGGTATTGAGGATTATGGCGATGAAGATCGCACTTCTAGATTAGCAACTACTGCAATGACTATATAGGTGCAAGGTATAGGTGGAGAGCTTTGGTCCCACCCATTGACTTATTTTTTCGTAAAAGGTTTCTGCAAAGGGGATGTCCTCAAAAAATACATTCTTGAAGCCATTACCCAACTGCAAAATATAGGACTAATTCCTTGCCATTTTGTTTGCGACCAGGGCACCAATTTTCAGAATTTCGCTAATTTGTTAGGTGTTTCAGCGTCACGGCCTTTTTTAATGTTAATGGCAAGGAAGTGTATTTTTTTTACGATAGCCCCCATTTGATAAAAAGTAGTCGTAACTGTTTACAAAATTTAAAAAATACGGTTTTCTTTAAAAATAGTCGGGTAAGTTAATCGGATATTGTTCAGTTTTATGAAACCGACGAGTTATCGGTGTGCGCATAAATTAACCGATGCTCATATTTATCCAAATACCTTCCCAAAAATGAAGGTTAAATTCGCGTCTCAAATATTGAGTAATACGGTCGCGTCTGGTATGTTGTCCCTATATAGCTCGGGAGCCTTAAGCTCGAATAGTAGGAGCTTTATTAATACCGCGGAATTCGTTTCGTTTTTTAATAAATTATTTGATATTTTAAATAGCAGTTTTGTTGAGGCTGTTGTACCCACTAAAAAGTGTTTGTAGGTTCCCCTGAACAGTTAGAGTTTTTAAATGAGGCAGAGCAAGTTTTAAAAACTATTCGCGTCGTAGACGATTTAGAAAGCAACACAACTAATAATTTTAGTTTTATAAAGGGGTGGGTGTTAAATATTAACAGTTTGAGACGATTGTGGCGATTTTTGTCACACTCAGGTTTTCCGTATTTGAAGACGACACGACTATGTCAGGACAGTTTAGAACATTTTTTTTGGGCAGATTCGAAGCAAAGGAGGTACTAGAGTAACGCCCTATTGTTCTCTAGTTTGTTTAGGAAATCGTGGGGCTTACGTTACGTAAACGTCGTAACAAAAGGAAACTGTGAGCTGCCTTTAGAACCTGATGCTACTGTAATTTCGGAACATAGTAATAATGTTCTACTTAATATGTGTAATGATTCACTATTGAATAACCTTTCTTGGCAGGATTTTCAAGGTTTACCACGGCCTGAACACTCTCTCGTTAGATCAATCGCATTAGATAGTAGTTTAGAAATTAATTTTTTGAAAGAAAATGCGTTTAGCTACTTTTGCGGCTATTTTTATTTAAAAATTTTCAAACTGCACACATGTTCCCTGCCTTTACCATATTTAGGAGAAGAAATTCCGTCGGACGAATTCATATTCATGCATCAAAATCAAATAGACAAATGCAACTTAGTCAAGCCGCCTGAGGATTTTATTGCATTTGTAAAAATTTTGGAAACAAGATTTTTAGAAGAATTCGACAGTAATTGTCATAAAATAGGATTAGGAGATATTCTTTTTAATAAAATGAAAGATGTTAGGCCCTTTTTGTGTTGTGATAATTGTGACCCAAAAATAGTTTTAGCATTTTTATTAGAATTAGAATATATTTTTTAACAAAATTTTTAAATAAAGACCTTTCTGTCCCTAATTTTAAGAATAAAATTTTGTGTGTTTCACACCTATAGGTTTCAAGTTTTTTTTTTTAATTTTTAGTGGTTACAATAAGCGAACTTAAGCTTACGATAGAAAATAAAAAAGTGAAAATTTTGTAAACAGTTGGGATAAAGAGGCTCTAAAATAAGAAAGCAATTTTTTTTATAGGAAACTTAGAATTTGGGATGTAAATGTAGGCATTTGTATATATATATATATATTACTGTGATATTTTTATATATTTTTTATATGAATTGTTGTTGTTTTGTTTTAATCGTTATATGTATAATTTTATGGTTTTGTTTTTTTTTTCGTTATACAATAATGAATTGTTATCGTTTTGTTGATTTATGTAAATAAATTTATTAATGGGTGATATAGGCCTAAAGCGGAACCGAGCACCCAAAACTAACTTCGGTAACGCGCCGTTTTGCATACCTCCTGGGTGGTGTGGAAAGTGCAATTGGGCATTTTAATTTAAATGCCCAAAAATTCTTATTTTGTTCGATCTGGCCACATTGAAAAATGTTATAAAAAACGCTTATTTTGATGCGCTCTCACACTGGAATAAGTTGGGCATCCCATTATCCCTGTATGTTAGTCTTAAGAGTATAAATAAAGAGTACACGTTTCGGTGCAGCTCAAAATATATTCTTTTGACTCATTTTTACTTATGGTAAAAATTAACTAGCGCACGCACTGAATATAACTTGATCGATTTGATTGGTGATTTTTCGATCCAGAGACAGCCAGGTAGCTTGATGTATTTTCTTTTGCTGGAATCTGGTACTGAAGATAACCATATTTCGGGCCCCGGCGAAGTCGATTAGCTTCAACTCAATTGGGAATGTTTTCTTGTGGAGGCTGAGTTGACCGACTGTTGCACCAAATATACCTTCTTTTCCCACCTTGGCGTTAAAGTCGCCAAGCACGGGGGCAGCTCTCATAGATGCGCTTCAAGCGCTCATAGAAAGCGTCTTTGGTCACATAATCCTTCTCTTTCCACCAAGAATCCCACACCAAACATGCGCTCCTTTATATGGCAACTACAGTAAATGCCACAAGGACTTTCTCGCCGCAGTCCTTGTCCCGTCCATCGCATTTCTTGGACGGCGGTGATGTCAGCCTTTATGGGCACCGGCACCTTCCCAATTAAGGGGCCGGACATTTCAAATCGTAATCCATCCAGCTTGCCATGGTCATAATCAAAAGGGGATCTCTCATCCGAGGCTGGTTTTTATTTTTCATTGGTCCTGTTTTTTACGTGGCGGGTCCCTAACCCAGTGCACAAATCTGTGGATGGACTGTTTCGCCTTTTCACTTTAGCTCGCCTCCAAACGGATGTTCTTAGACTACCCAGAGGATAAATCATTCATAAAAAATTATAGACAAATTTCGAGTATTTTTAGATTACAAACACAAATTAAAATCACTATTTGCGCAACGTTTTATTCTGGTAACTTCTTTGATGCTTAGTTTATCTAGTTTTAAAATCATTAGCAGAGTGGACAAAAATAGTTAACGTGCTTCAATTTCGGTAAAATTCCTTATAGGCGTCTTATTTATCGTGGAATGAAGAATATTAAAGTATGGTTAAGTTTGACATCCCTTCGGTCCCTCCGCTTTATTGTTCTTCAGATGGGTGGTTGCTATTCGAACTTCTTCATGTTCGTGCTATGGAACACGCTCTTCATTTTCATTGGGTTGGGGAATCGGGTGCACCATCTCCTGATAGTATGTTTACAGTGCCATTCAGCAGGTTGGATAAGTATTCACTTCGTGACTTTTGTATGCTCTGGCATCAGTCACTAGATCATTTCTTAGGTTTCTACAAGAGTATGATCCGGTCTTGAAATCTTCTGTTAGTTGCCGAATATTTTCTTAAAATTTTCGAGCATTACACCTTTCGGCCAGCTTGTCAAGTTCTTCGCATTCACGCATTTCGGCCTCTCTCTTTTTGGTCTGCAAATACGTCTGGCTTACCTCTTCAGCTCTCGGTATTTATCCCATCCTACACTTGAATGTAACGTTGCGTTGATAGGCAGTCGGTTTTCTCTCCACTGCGACACGGAACTCCTCAACGTTCCAGCCATTCTTTTACTTTTTACGAAAACCAATGGTTTCGTTTGCAGCTGTACGTAAGGAGCTTTAAATGCTGTCCCACAGTTCTCTTATACCAAGTTGCTGATGAGTGCTATCGGGCGAGAACCACTCAGCAATTCCTGATTGCCTGTTGTATGTTTCAGAACGTCGTGCGTCGGAATGTGATATCAGTCATTTGCGATTTAAATGCACTGGCTGGTGTCACTTGCCAACGTGTTCGGGCCTGCGCACCACTCGTGAGTGGAGAGAGTCGTATATTGCCCCATTCTGCAGAAGTCTGCCCCCGCAACACACAACAGTGGCATCGCCACCCAACACCACCGTGCGACTACCACCTCTGCGGGTTACCACATAGCAAGACCGAAAAGATAGTGGCACTTATGAACTATGAAAATCAAGCTAAACAGGTGCTCAGATCTTCTGAGTTGTGCAGGTTTCAACGTAATGGTGGAGGCCCAACCTTCACACACAGCACTGTGCAGTATGGACTTATCGACAGCGACATCGAGCTCGAAATATTTAATTTATATGTACGTCCCAGAGTTTCATGATGCACTACAGGATATCAGCCGAACATTGGTGCGCTACTTCGTGGTGAAATTCGAAATTGTGGGCACCTCTATTAGCTTGAACGATATTACCATTGCTAGTGGTGGTCTGATAAGCAGCATAACCTGGCGACTTATCCTGATTCTCGCACCAGGTCATCTCCTTTTTATAATCTCGATCGAGAAACTTCCCGTCTTTATTTCTGTGGACAACCGCACCTTCGTCAACTTTAACAAAGCTAACTGGTTCAGCTTCACAGAATTTACCGAGAGCACCTTCCCCGCTTTTTCTATTCATACGGTCGTAATCGTTAGAGAACGTCAATTCTGCTAGGTGATCGCAGCAGCTACCGATCGCTTCATCCCGTCCGGAAGAATCGCCAAACTCCGCCCTAATTTCCCAACCGAAGTAGTTATTTTAGCAAATGAGCCCAACAACTTATGCCATGCTGATCCCTGTGATTTCCGAATAAGGAATCTCAATTTGGAGGTCCGGCAAATTCACATAAACGGGAAATATGGATAGAGCATCTAAAGCCATATAATCCCCCCACCGGTGTGAGTAAGCTTTGGACTACTCTCAAGGCTTTGTCTAATGCGAAGAGACTTGATAACAGAGTTGAAATCGAATTCAAAGGCTTGGCCTCTTCGGGCCCGAAAAAGTGCGCCAGCTAATTTAGCAGCAGACTTCGCATCACTTACTTTCAGCGATGAGGAAGCTCAGAGCGTCATCAACAACGCAAAATTTTTCATGTGCATTGGCCCTGATGGAATTAATAAACTGTTACTAAGGAACATAGGCTCGACGGGAGTAAGCTACTACACCAAGATCCTCAACCTGTCGATGTTCCAAACGATGTGTTGCCCGCCGGCTGCGTAAAATGTCAAAAGACTACGCACTACAAGCCAAATCGTCCAAGTCTATTGGTCCTGATGGAGTTAATGTGTTGATGCCAAAGAACCTAGGCTCGACGGGTCTACCTCAGCAAGGTCCACAACCCGCCGCTGACCAATTTTCAAATACCCGATGTGTGGAAAACCGGAAGAGGAGTCCCTCTACTGCAACCTAGGAAATCCACCAGCAAAATGAAGTCCTATCGTCCGACAACTCTCTTCTCCCCAGCAGTTAAGACACTTAGGCCTTGCTACTACCGACCTTCACGCACCTTCATAAACCACCAGCATGGCTTCCTTTGCCACCGTGAATCAAAAAATGCTACTTGAGGACATCGAAGAGTATGTGGTCCCTCTAGGACAGAAGAGGTGGTCTGTGAACTACCTGAGCGGTCGTAATTATCCGCAATGTTTCGAGATCTAAATTGAGAATAGTTTAAAAGGGAGTTTCGCAGGGTGGTGTCCTCTCCCCGTTGCTGTTAAACTTCTACATCTCTAAACTCTCACAATCACCAGAGCATATTTCTATCACCTCGTACGCTGATAATTGTACGATAATGAAGTCGGGCATAGATGGCATGTGCTCAAACCGCTATTTTTTACCCCTTTCTCGCTTCCTCGCTGCACGGAACGTAACAAAATCCATAGCGACAATGTTCACAAACTGGACGAGGGAGTACAATATTGGCCTTAATACTATAGTCTAGCGTTAAGATTTCGACTGTTAATAACGCTAAGATTTTCGGTGTGACTTTCGACAGAATGTGCTCCTCCACTCCGGCCGGTCCTTTACTACGCCGCACTAATATGGTCGCCTGGATGCAGTGAACCGCAGGCGAGGAAGCTACAAATATGCACTCCGGATTACGACAGGATGCCTCTTGATGTCTCCCATCGAACACCTGGAAAGTGAGGCCCATATGCTCCCAGTTAAGGGCAAAATGAACTCCTCTCCAAACAGTTTCAGCTGGGGTGATTTCGTCCTTTCTTAACTACGTCGCCGATACAAAACCATACGCTTCGGACCCTACAAATTTCAGACATGCACTGACCGCCATTCACAGTGGAGCCATAAACATTTTCACCGACTGCCTCTCAGTGAATGGCGTAAGAGTCAAACCACCACCCATTGCAGTCGAAGAGCTTGAAAGGGAGAGTGATGTTTTGATGGTAAAAAAAATTATTAGGTAAAAAACCAAAAAATTTTAATTGAAAAAAAAACTATCGGAGAGCGATGGGGGGAATGATTATAATTTGACTAATTTTTCTCGGTTTTTTATTTTTGGATAATTTCTAGCCGAATTATGGTGAACACCGTAAAGTGTTCTTTTCTCAAGACGTTCTAGGAGAAGCTCTGTTATTTTTTTATGCTTCAACATTTCTGCATGAAAAAACTACCCTAGATTGTCAAAATTATAGACAAATTAATGTTCAAAAGGTCCGAACATAATTACTCAATCTGTATTTAAGAAATAAATTCGCAAAAAAGTATTTTTGTTTTACCTTAAAACCCTTATTTGATTTGATTTCGATCGTTTCGATCGATTCTTCGTATATGTGAATGCTACGGACTCATGATTAAGAGCCCTCATAAATTGTTGAATAAGAGCCAATTTATTGCTTCCCCTTTAATATTTCACTTCGTAATCGTATATTATTTATTTGAATGTCAGTAAAAGTGAAAACGAATCAGCAGAAACTTTGCAGTAAGAAGAAAGAGGATGTTGAAAAGCAAAAACGAACGTTCACGTTATACTATATACAGTCAATTCCGTTTAAGCCTCAAACTCTCTTATCTGCTTGTATCCTATTGCATCTCATGCCTTTTTCACATAAAAACTATTTCTTTAAGTTATGTTTTGTTTCATGAAAACATATGCAGCCTATCCCTGTGTTAACCAAAATTTAATTTGTAAACAATATTCATATTGCGTATAACGGAAAAAAATGTTTAGTACTATATTGCTTTTTAATTAATATGCCTAAAATTTTTATTAAAAAAGGTTACATCTTTATATTTTTAACAAACGTAAGTATTATAAGGTTCTTAAGCGGAATTCTTTTAAGTGCCAATCTCTCTTAAGAACTCCAAAAAATTGGTATATTTCGTTGTGGCATTTAACCGGTATTGACTATATTATCATTGTTGCTGTTGTCATTGCTTAAATAATACCTGCAGGGAATTTGTCGCGATTTAGAGATTTGGGTATTTACTATTAACTGAATATTTTTAAAAAGCTTGCTCGACAATTTAATTTATTTTCAAAAAGAAACAAAAAAAAATATTATCGGCATGACGAAATCAGTCGATTTCGCCATGACAAAATGTCAGTACACCAGTTTTGAGATATTGATTTGAAATTTCGCACACGTCCTTTCTCTCCGAACCCGTGCTCATCTGTCCAAACCGATGATATCAGACCACTATGGCATATAACTGCCAAAAAAACGTTTTTATTTGACGAGATATCTTCACGAAATTTTGCAAGAAGTATTGAATTATTCTAGGAGGCGGTAATAATATCCGAATTAATTTTTTGTATTAGATCACTAAATCATAAAGCCGCGATACAAATTAAATAGTTAAGGTCAAATTCTTGTATGTCAAACTTTAACAAGATATCTTCACAAAATTTAGCAAGGATTATTGTCCGATAAATTCTTCACATCGAATATATAGCTGTCATAGGAACTGACCGATCAAGTTCAAGATAAAGATCTTTCTATACCCTTTTATGTTATAAGAAATATACCTGTGAGAGGTATTACAGTTTTTCGCAGCCAAAGGTAACGTTTTTTCTTGTTGTATCTAGTATTAGCTGCTCTAGTTGATTTGACGGACTCATTTGACCGGTTCACATTTCCATGAAGGGAATGTGTGTGGAATATGTAGAATATGTAGACTGTTTGTATCTGTGTGTAGTGTTTGCTTTGCTGTATTTGGAGTAAAAAATTTCTGTACATACAGTGGAAGTTATTATTGCTGCTTCTGTTGCTGTTTTATCATTTCTATTATTATATGCAGCCAATGTTTTTGCTATTGCTGTGTATTTGGTTACGGTGGTTGTGCTTAATTTATATTTACATATACATATGTATGTATATTTTTGTTCAATGCAAGGGTATGAATTGTAATCCCTTCTTCCACTTATACTTCCTGCTTGTTGTCATCAGGCGATATATTTTGTGCAGAATAACCATTGACTTTAGATGTGGCTATGGTTTGTACGTCGCTATTAGGGGTTACGTATACATTGTGTCGGCTGCTCTTTGTATTACTTTTACACTGTAGCAGTGTTGCCGACGTCGCTGTTGCTGATTGCAATGTTGTGTTCTGTTGTGTTGCTAACTTGTGTAGTAAATGGTTGATCTCTTTTTACAACATTTACCAGTAAAATTTCGAAAATGATCGAAGATGGAAGGAAAAGTTTTGACAACCCTGTTTAATTGTTGACAACAAATAATTTATCTATACATATATTTTATAAAATATAAATAACAATGATATTTATTAAATACAGTTTTGCAATTAAAATGAAGTCATTATGAAATAAGTGATAGTTTGCATACTCAAAGCTGTTTGGATTGCATATGCGCAAGTACCCGCACGGAAGTTAAGTTTTCATATTTTCTAATGCTGTCGATAAATACTTGCACATGTTCACAAATTAATTTAAAGAGTATTAAACATTAAACATTTTGCCACACTTACTACATAAATAATAGCAGCAGATGTGTTGGCTTTTAAGAACACATTGCATTTTTTGCGTAATAAATCCTTTTTTTATTTTTAATATAAAAACTGCTCTATCGAGCTTCATTGGATGCACTCATATTGATTTAATGTGAAAAGCTGATAGGCGCATGCTTGATAAATGGTATCTATTGAAATATCAAATAATACACACCTATTTCTTTAGGGGATGTAACATTACATGTATACACATACACACTTGTCCATAAAGTTGCAGTTCGTGTACATATACTAGTTGGAATGCACTCGAAAAGAAATGAAAATCACATACATACAAACAGTCATACGACAAAAAATAAGGAAACCTCTAATTCCACAACTGCCCGTTAGATACCATCGGAGGCTGTGAAAACGTGAAAAATCTAAAATAATACGAAATGTCCGCAAAATTTTTTAAAAAAGAAGCTGCGGCTCAAGTACATCCGCTATATGAGTATAAAATTAAGTTAACTACGAAAAAACAATTAATAATACAACTTTTTTTTATTTACGGGAAAACTGTGAACCGATTTTATTAATTTCTTTTCATTTTATTTGTACAAGAATTTTAAAAGTGGGTTGCTGTGGCTATAATTAATATAATTTCTAAATTATACTACTCAATATGTTGTTAATGGCGACTAGTGACCAATTTTACAGCGAAGTATAACATGGTGTTATCAATGAATTATTATTACCGAGCTTAGCTTAGTTAGCTTAATTAGTTTCTGATGTAAGTATACGAATTGCCTATCCTAAATAATTATATATATTTTTAAGATCAATATCTAAGTTTTATTAAATAAATATATTCTTCTTCTTTACTGGCGTAGACACCGCTTACGAGGTTATAGTCGAGTTAACAACAACACGACAGTCGTTTCTTCCAATGTGGCGCCAATTGGAGATTCCAAAAGAAGCCAGGTCCTTCTCCCCCTGATTTTTCCTACGAAGTGGAAGTCTCTTCCTCTGCTTCCCCCCGAGGTTACTGCATCGAATACTTTCAAAACTGCAATGATTTTGTCCGTTCGGATGACATGACCTAGCCAGCGTAGTCTGTATTTTAATTCGCTGAACCATGTCAATGTCGCCGCACTTATATCTCATGCAACTCATTTTCCATCGAATGCGGTATTCGCCGTGGCCCATGCGCAAAGGGTCACAAGTTTTCCCCATAACTTTTCTCTAGAAAACTTGCGACGTCGACTCATCAGATGTTGTCATCATCCATGCCTCTGCAACATATAGCAGGACAGGAATAATAAGTGACTTATAGAGTTTGGTTTTTGTTCGTCTACGACTTTGCAGTTATTACTGTCAACATTGACTTACATAAACTAGCTACATAAATTTGTATAACCTGAACAAATTTTAACCTGCTTATAGCATTTAATCGTTCTTCTTTGTCTGTAACAGGTCAATTGTAAAGGCCCTGGCCTATCATAGCTAGGCAAATTAAAAAAAATAGTATTTTTTAGTTCTCTTCAATTTATGCAATTTTTCCAATAGTAGCAGTTTGCAGTACGATTTGTCCTTTGCGTGAAAATAGGCCTGAGTTTCGAAGACCATCTCTTCAATCGCTGAAAATTTCTACCTAGCGAGCATTCTTTTCAAATCAAAAGCAACTCTAAACTCAGTTCATGGATTTTTGACATCGACTTAGTGACATTGACTTAGTGAACCAGCACTTTCTTTCTATTAATGCGACCGTTTTCCGGTGATTTCGTGCTTCAAATGGTCTAATAATATTATGTAATAGTCGTTGTTGATAGTCCTTCCGGACGCCATAACCTTGCAAGCCGACTGTTGCGTTTTCTCGCACTTTTAAGCGGGTAGTATAACGAGATAATACATTTTTTTTTGACGAACCACATTTTCCATTATGGACATTTTTTATGTGTTACTCAAAGTTAGGCTTTATTGCCATGATCAAACAGTCTTTGTTTATTGCTTATCTTGAAGAAGTCGCCTGACTTCCAAATTTTTGTTTTCCATAAATATAATAGTCTCATAAAATAACAAATAATAGGCAAAGTAGAAACCAAAAATAACCTAGATAAGGGGTTAGGTATAGTCGAAGATATGAAAACATTACAATTTTAAATATTTTTTTTCTTTTTGCCAGTAAATTATTTAATTTTATAAAAGTTGAAATATAGCTTCATTAAACAAAGTTTTGACTTGACTTAACAGAAATAAAAAAAAAAATATTGTTTATCCCGTTCCACGGTTGCTACCACTTATCCGTGAAGATTCATCTTAAAATTGGATATAAAACAAATGTTTTGTAAATAAACAAATCATTGCTGGATTGAAGATTTTTTAATTAACAAAGCAGTGGTTCGAGGTTTTCGAGAAAAAAACTTGTAGTTACTTGTTTGTAAAGAATGAGAATAAAAAAAGCCTTTCGATATAATGCCTTACGTGTTTCTTTATATTTTTATATTTTCGTAGCTACAATCTTCATTGAAACACATACACGAAAACTATCTGTCGGATTTATTTAAAAAATGCAGTGAACATTTCTAAGATATATATTGTCGACCGATGCGATAAAAAACGCCGTTTTTTTTCTACCTCTAACTGTTTAACACAAATTTGGAATACGGTCGATTCCAGATATTTTCGATTCGGGATTTCTAATAGTGCAAAAAAGTTGCCTCAGTACTTCCTGATTCCATTACAACTTTTTGTTTTGAGTTTGGATTGCATCTTCAACCCCAACTCCGGCTTTGAAATTTCGGAAATTCGCCTAAAATCGTGAAGTCTACCTAGCGCCTGAAATACGCATCTCATGGCAAAATGTATAAAACAAAAGTTATTTGTCACGTCATTCGCTACCGAAATGGTATATGTGGTCATGGCCGTAGGAAGAACCGTTCCCGAGATACGAAAAATGCGGCGCGCCGCAGCGCAAGGTGAAAATCAGCTTGCGGCCACACTTCTTGACGTTGATTTCGCCGAGTGCTATCACTTATATTCTCTCAACAGAACACAGAACTCAAAATGTCTGTTTCTAAATTTAAATTTAAACAGAAATGTCCTGTGTTTGGCATATATCCGTACATTCTATCTGAGTCCCAGTTACCTACTTACCAGGATGTTCTTTTGTGTTATCAGTTTGAAAGATTTCGTATAGGGCGACAACTATGAACCTAGGAGTAAAGAGGTTACAGAAATAGTTGCAAAAAGGTTGAAAATACTTTCAAAAAGTCATCTATTCCGATAGTTTCGCACACCAGAGTTGTACAAATGCTCACCTCATACCATAAGAAATTTCTGACTCTTAATCAAATGCTTTTAAGGAACCCAATAGGTTTGAGCTCTAAAAGAGACGACTTAGTCTCTTCTGCTGGAAAATTATTTGACATCGCTGCTTGTAAATGCATTTATTTTTCTTCTTGCACTTGTCCAAAGGAAGGGAAAATTCCTATCAATGAACAATCATTTTTCTTGGACCAGAGAACTAGAAGAATTGGTCGCATTGGAAGTGTTGATCTACCTGAAACAAAAAAATATTAAAAAGAAAAAAATGAACGTAAAGAAAAGCTTTCAAAACGTCATTCAACATCAACACTTACCAGAAATGTATCAGCTAGAACACGTGGCCATTCAGATCAGCCAGACTCTCATACAGACGACAACAATGTAGGTGCGTCGCACTTGGATTCTTCCAAAAACGATGCTGATGATGAATTTTCTCTTCCATCCTCTAAAACCAAACAAAGCACACTAGTATTAGAACACACTGCTTTAGCTGCCCAAAGATAGAGCAGCGGCCTTGATTGTTTCATCTGCTTTTCTAGATGCCAAAAAAGCAGGTTTGATAACAGGGCATCAGGTTAGCTTCGTCACTGACAAATGCAAGATTAGTCGGGCAAAAAAAAGTGTTGGAATTAAGCTCCAAAACACCGAAAGTATTGACTCTGACGGCCGCAAAGAAAATACACTTACACAAGTCAGCGAAAGTGAAAAGTACAACCGCGACACTTTCAAAGAGGAACATATTTCTCTTGTAGCGGAACCTGGTTGTTATTACCTTGGCCACATCACCACTGCTTTCGGGTCAGCTGAGGATGAGACGCAAGCTATATGGCAACATTTACAAGACAATTCAGTTGATGTGGAACATCTAGAAGTTGTCGGCGCTGATGGCACCAAACGACCACAGGTTGGAAAGGTCGAATCATTCGGAAACTAGAAGAAAGAATAGGTAGGTCATTACAGTGGGTTGTTTGTCTTCTACATTTCAACGAACTTCCATTTCGTGCTCTTTTCGAACACATAGATGGTGTCTCAAAGAGTTCAAATACATTCTCTGGCGACATGGGTAAACTGCTCCCTGATTGTGAGAAGTTGCCTGTTGTCAAATATGAAAGTTTTCTAACCTGCCAATTACCTTCTGAGGTTATCAATCCGACCCAACTTAGCACAGACCAAGCTTATCTCTATAAAATATCAGAAGCTGTTATTTCCGGTCAATGTTCCTCAGATTTAGCGTCGATGCATCCAGGTAACATGTGCAAATCTCGCTGGCTCACCTGTGCAAATAGAATTCTGAGATTATACATTTCCACTGACAAACCAACAAAGGAAATAAAGATTTTGGTCAAGTACATACTTACTGTTTACTCACCTTTATGTTTCTCAAAAAGATTCAACAGTTCAATCATCTCTATGCTGCAATTCAAAGGTCGAGATACTTAGCTGTTCAACTGCGCATGGTTGTCGATTCATCCATTCAACAGAATGCTTTCTTTGCTCTTCCAGAAAATATTCTCCTTAGTATGATGACTGACGAACGGATAGAAGTCAGAGAGTTGGCCCTTGACCGTCTTCTGGCAGCCAGAGAAGCAGAGTCTGACACTTTAAATGGAAGGGTTAGATGTAATAAAGTGCCAAAGCTGAATTTCAAAGCTAATAATTTTTACGACATGATTAACTGGAAGACTATTACCTTGACTGTTCCACCAGTTTTTTGTTCAGTTTCTAACGAAGAACTCATAAAAGGGCTGTCGGGAGACACTGCAGAAGTATGGAAATTTAGTGAATTCTCCTCTCACACCGTGGCAGTTGAAAGAACCGTCAAACTGGTGACAGAGACATCTTCTAAAGTTATTGGCCCCCAATCTCTTGATCGTTTTATACGCTCTACACTGAAATCTAGGCAACAAGTGCCAAAATTTAGTACAAAATCTGATTTTATCAATAAATTTGACACAGATTCAGACTAAAACAAGCTTGACATATGGTTGGTTGGTTGGGTTGGGCTTGGAAGGAACCCGAAGAGCATCCACCTCCACGCGGTGGGTTCTGGGTGACCAATACAGGTTAGCTGAGACAGGTTAGCTGAGACAGCTGAGACAATTTTCACCTTGCGCTGTGGCACACCGCCTTTTCGCTCGTATCTCGGGAACGGTTCGTCCTACGGCCATGATCACATATACAATTTCGGTAGCAAATGACGTGACAAATAACTTTTGACTTATACATTTTGCCATGAGATGCGTATTTCAGGCGCTAGGTAGACAATTTCACGATCTTAGGTGAATTTTCGAAATTTCAAGGCCAGAGTTGGGGTTGAAGATGCAATCCGATCTCAAAACAAAAAGTTGCCTTGGAATCAGGAAGTTCTAAAGCAACTTTTCCGCACTATTAGAAATGCCGAATCGAAAAAAGTCCGGAATCGACTCACCCTAATATTCACCCATATACGAGAATATGTAACTCCGTGCAAACGTTTTTAAATACTTAACGGTGTTTATTATTTAACCTGACTGAGTTTTTCAGAACTTGGTCAATTTCAATTTAATAATTTTACTTCTTTTTCATTATTTTGACAAACTCTCGGTGCATAACTACATTTTTTAGCCATATATTTTAGGTAACATTTTTGGAGTTATTAGCATTTTGCTTTTGCGCTAGACTTTGCAGTTTAGATCTTGACAAGAAATTATTTTCAAAACTCAGGTGTTTAATCGCGATAATACATCGCGGAGTGGGCATCGGAGAAAGTGTAGCTGGCATAAATAATTTATTTTGTGTCAAATCGTCACCTGTCTTGTTTTGATTTATACAGATATAACCACTGTTAGATTTTTAAACTGCATGCAAAACTGCATCAGCATACTTGATATTATTATGAATAGAAAACGAATTTATTATAACACCTTTTTTAATTTTGCATATCTACAAATGTGAAAAATTAATTGGCAACTTTACAACTTTGTCAGTTTTTGCTTGAACTGCTTTTTTCCACCAAAAAAATCCGCAATTTTGTGTGTGGAAATCAAAAATTACTAAACGATGTGGCGAGGTATTTTATATGTCAAATCTGTGTATAAAGTTCGAAATGAACCGGTCAAGCTGATTTGAAATTACTATGAACTCGGACTTTGAAAAAGTAGTTTTGAGAAAAACGCGTCTAAAGTTTATATACTAAAAAAGTGGACAAAAAAATTACCCTACATTGTCAAAAGTAAGTTCAATAATGTACAGAAGTCTGAATAAAATTACTCAATTCATATTTAAGAAATAAATTCGCAAAAAAGTCAGTTTTTTACCATGACATCCTTACCCCCTCTTAATTTATCGTAAAAGATGGATGGATGGACAAATGGATTTTATCGATATTTTTACTATGTCCCAGAATCTCCAGTGTGTTCATGCTGTTGCGTGAAATCTTCAATAAAATTGATGAACAGAAAACAATTATAAACAAGTCAGGAAGGGCTTAGTTCGGGTGAAACCCAACATTTTATACTTTTGCAACTTGCAAAATTCAAAGCCATGGAAATACTTTAAGGTGTAAACCCAATCATATAGAGTAAAGTCAGCCGGATATTCGAAAATCCTGATATAAGTTATGTTGTGGCTAGGCCAAATCTTTGCTCAAATTTATCTATTATGATCTTGCTGGTAATTCTGCTTGTTATAAGAGTGAGTAATTGTTCGTGTCAAAAAAAAATAAATAATTTTGGTGAAAAAAGGCAGAGAATTAACAAAATCTGTTCATCAATTCGGAGAATCCAAAGCGCGGTCAAGGATAAAAGGATGCCCAACTTTTTCCAGTGGGAGAGCGCCTCAAAATTAGCGATTTTTATAACATTTTCCATTATAGCTTCATCGGACAAAATAATAATTTTTGAGCATTTAAATTAAAATACCCAACATTTAGTACGAAAAGTTTCCTCATACATTTAAAATTCACAATTTTTTTAAGTTGTCATTCTTTTACATTTTTTATAAGTGGTCTTGAACAATGCAATAAGTCCCTCCGTTTACATATTTTTTTGAAAAGATTTAAATCTGGCCATCGCTCGTTTGCTAAACGCCAAAACCATGGTACAAGGGAGTAAGGAAAGTGACTATTCACAGTACTTAATCTACCCCCCAAGTGTACGTTCACAATAAAAACGTCGTGGTCACCTCTGTTGAATAAGGGTGGCGAGAGATCAAAACAGGTTGCATAAAACGAAAATGCTATAATAATTATTTATATATTATAGTATCATATATGTACATACATTAATAAATTATATTTTCTAATATTGGTTATAGAATAAAGTTTAACGATGTTATCAAAAAATTTAATTACATCTTCTTGATATAAGTAAATATGCTATACATTTTTCAGCGTTTTAGTTAACTTATTCATGGACAAGTTGGAAATTATAATTGATAATGAGTGGACCAAAACACAAAAATTTTTCATTGTAAGATAAATCAAGAGATAATACCCATGTTCCTATATAATAAGTTTATATGCCAGAATTTAGCTATACGTCGGCGATCAAGAATCCTAGGAATGTCTAGGAATGTGAGTATGATTTTGTTAGCTCCAAGCGATTTAATCAGTTTTTCAGCAACTCTGTGCATAAAACAAATACCATATTAATTATTTTTTAGTTCTGAACTAAGTTTTTACATTAATGGGCTTCTTAAGGAAATTATTTTTGAATTTGCAATATTCTTATAGTTCATAAAAAATAGTTTAAATTAGCTTACGCAACATTATTTCGCCATTCTCAATAGCAATACTGGCAAGATCCTCGTAAATGAATATTGTCTGGATTTTGATGGTATTTTGATGATATTTTAAAAATATATTAAAGTTTTATATATAACCAATATATTTGGGGCAACTTTTCCATACATTTTAAGAAAGTTACACAATGCTACCATTTTCCGTGTAAAAGTCGGCCATGTTGGATATTAATAGAAACTCAACCCCGGACTCCCCTTGACGTTTCTACATGGGCAACTCTCAGCTGTGCCTTTGTTTACATAGCATCAACTGATTTTTTCTCTTCTCCTCCTTTACGATGATCAAAACCTCCAGAACTCGATCAGCTGACAAAGTTCAAGAGATTTTTACGTTTAGCAATTGCTCTCTCACTTCCAATGAAAGATGAGTTGAGCATCTCTTTATCTCTGGCGCGGTATTCAGCACAAGTGGCGACTTACAACCACTGACTAATTTGGATTGGAAGGTTTGTTATTTCGCTGATATCATTTTTTATTGGACACAGAGGAGAAAAACTTCAGTTGTTTTAAAGACTTTTTTGGCGCCAAAAAAGTTACTTATATTATTACAAGGCCAAGTACTGTTCATTTTATTTTTAATTATTTGTATTAATATAATTATAAGCGAATTTTAAAAGCAATGCCAATTATCAAGACACCACCTCCAGGAGGGGGTATATTAAATAAAACTGCCAAAAAAGAAGACATAATCGAAGAACTAACAAGAAATGTGGAGGAAATGAAACAAATGTGTAAAAAACTCTCACTGGAAATAAATACTTTAAAAGCCAAAATAATTATAAAGGTCCACTGATGCAAAAAAAAATTTCGAATTTGGAAAATATAAATATAATGAGGAAGAACTAGCTAGACGGAATGGATTCTAAAAAAAAATACCAGCTAAAAAACGAAAAGCAGGGTATTCTCCTGATCTTCAGGACAGTCACCGACTAACCTCTGACGCGTGCGGACGTTTCACTCTTCTCGTGTGTTATCAGTATTCGCTTATTTGTCTGTTTTCGGTATACCGTTTCGTTACTCTGTGACGCTCTCTGTGTATCAATTGATCTCTTTAAAAACCAAAAAAAAAAAAAAAAAACAAAAAAGAAGTGCATAAATAGTTATAAGTGGTTGTGTAAGGTGTTTTCATAATGCCCCCTGGGGCCTACAATCCAGGGGAAAATAGGTTCGCCCTACTTTCCTCTAGTCCTCATACAAAACGACAAAAAGCCAACAAATCTCAAGAGACTTTCCCTGAGCTCCCCCCCATTAACATCTCTAAAAACGACGACCCAAAATACATAGTTCTTAAATCATTAGAAGACAATAAACCACTGTCACGTTTTTCATGCTTCGCGGTACATAAAGCCATTTTAGGCATTAGCAAAGATGTTAAATCCATTTCAGAATTGCGCGACGGAAGTCTTCTCCTACTAGTCAAAAATAAAAAAACTGCTGAAAAATTCACGACAACACTTTCGAACATCTGCAAAATTTCAGCCAATTACCATGAACACCTTAACTCCGTAAAAGGCACGATTTTCGCGCCATTTCTTAACCATTCGCCTGAAAAAGAAATTATTGAAGGCCTTGAAGATTATGGAGTAAGTGCAGTGTATAAATTCCAGAAGAAGCTTGAAGGTGTCATAGTCCCAACAGGTGCAATGCTCCTCACTTTTGATGCCTACAAGCTACCTGAGGAAATTGATGTAGCCTGGCGAAAAATTTCAGTCCGTCCCTACTATCCCAATCCAATGCGCTGCAAAACCTGTCAAAGGCTCGGACACACAATAAAAAAATGCAAAGGCCTTCCTACATGCGTCAACTGCAGTCTCCCCCCTCAAAATGACAGCGAATGCTCAAGAACCATGTGTGTGAATTGCTCAGGCGAACACCCTTCCTCCGCAAACACTTGTCCAAAGTTTATACAGGCTAAAGAAATTTTAAAAATTAAAACCATCGACAAATGCAGCATGCGTGAAGCAGAAACTAAATACAGATCTCAGCACCCCTCTACCTCTTCTTTTACACCCTTTTCAACAATAATTTCTCTACCTGCACAAATAACCACTCCAAACATTCCCACTTCAGCCTCCACAACATCAAAACCTTCCGAAAACGACAAAACAAAAAATTCACCTCAAGCTTCAAAAAAAAATTTCCACCTCTTCAAATAACACTTCAACTAACACTAGCTTACCAAACTCCAACAAATCTATCGCCCATTCATGGGCTTCTAGCACGACCACGCCAACAAACAACAAAACTTCAACTACCAATTCACCTTTTAATTCTACTTTGACCAAACCCTTCTCTCTCACCAATTCTTCAACAATCAACCCCACCTCAAGTAACAATTATATCTTCCCCTCGCCCAGAAATAACGACTGTGGTGGTCTAATGCTCTCCGACTCAGTACAAGCTGAGCCAAAGAGCGTTGCTGATCATAGCAGTGACTTCGAAATGTAATGCATCTCTCACTGCATGTGGCTACCGGCGCTCTGCTCGCAGAGTGTCAAAAGCAGTTACATGCGTGTGTGTATGCATATATTCGTTCTCCCATAACTTTTCGTTCTACCTCCATATCATTTGCTATTCATCATGTTATCAATTTTGCAATGGAATATAAATGGTTACCTCAATAACTATCACGAGCTTGAAATTCTGATTAAATACTATTCCCCATCCATCATTCTTTTAACCGAAACTCACTTACCCCAAAACCAAACCGCCTACACTCCCAAAAATTACATAGGGCATTTCTACAATCTACCTCAGATCACTAGTAAAAAGCAAGGAATTGCAATATTAGTCAAAAGGAATATTCAACACAAGCTATCACCTATTCAAACAAGTTTCTCAGCACTAGCGATCGACATCAATACAACAGCCAAGATAGTGGCTGTTTGCATGTACATTCCTCCCAAAGATACTTTTTTTACATCTGATATTTCACAACTTCTGAACCAATTCACTACGCAATGCATCATTGGAGGCGACTTCAACGCCTGGAGTACTATCTGGGGATCTGATTACACAAACTCTAGAGGACAAAAAATTGAAGACGCGTTAATCTCATCCAATTTTATATCACTAAATAATGGTGCTCCCACCTACTTTTCGACTCACCACACCTTCTCTACAGTTGACATTACACTTTGTTCCGCAACTCTAGCCTCAAACTGCCAGTGGAAAGTCCTTGACTCATTGCATGGAAGCGACCACTTCCATATCCTTACCCAAATAACCTCAGTCTGCAACCAATCCTTAGTAAAATTCACACCCAGATTTAAAACTAACCAAGCCGACTGGAAGAAATTCGGTCAAATGTGCGAAGAAATCAGTGCAGCCTCTCCAATTGCTAATAACATAAACCAAGAAGCAGCTAAAATCTTAAGAGTTATACGATCGGCAGCTCACCTCACCATACCACAAACTAAACCAAATAGATCCAATAAAACCGTTCCTTCGTGGAGCTCCGAACTATCCACACTCCAAGTTTCCAAGCAGAACTTGTGGCACCAATACAAAACCGTTCGCTCAACAGAAAATCTATTGAGATACAAAAAAGCAAACGCACAATTTAACCGAAACGCCAAATTAGCAAAGCGCAAAGCATTTGAAGAACTCACCTCCAGTATAAACCCATCAACAAAACCTAAAAAAATATGGAATGACATACGAATACTTACTCGCTCCCCAAGACAAATGTCTTTACGTACATTAATTCCGCTAATGGACCACTCTCTGACCCACATGCTATTGCCAACAATTTTGCTTCTCAGTTCTCCCTTCCCTCCTCCGATACATCCTTTTCAAACACTTTCCGCAACTTAAAAGCAAGACGACTAAACCAGGAACCACCAATCTCTTACCCTTTATCAATCGCAGCCAAGCAACTTGAGTCCAAAATCCTCCCATCAGAACTCGAATTTGCCCTCTTCTCAGTCAAAGGAAGTTCACCAGGCCTGGACAAGATTACATATCCCATAATTCAAAACCTGCCAAACTCAGTCAGGAGTAGACTACTCAAGCTTTACAATTGCATTTTTGATAGTGGACCTTACCCACAATTTTGGAAAACTGCATGTATTGTTCCAATACTAAAACCCACCAAACCCCCTTCAGATGTAAACAGTTATAGACCAATTTCGCTCCTATCATGTCTTGGAAAATTATCAGAAAAAATTATTGTCAATCGCTTAGCGTGGTATGCTGAAGTGAAAAACCTTATAAGCCCTAATCAAGTTGCATACAGAAAGGGATTTGGCACCATGGATGCACTCCTACATCTAGACTACTTTATTTCAAACGCTTTATCCTCCAAAAACCACGTGTCTTTATTAGCGATAGACTTTCAAAAAGCATTCGATAGAATCGGCATACACATAGTTTTGAAACAACTTGACGCTTGGAAAATGGGCCAAAAAATTAAAAAATTTGTTAAAAATTTTCTCCAGCATAGAAAGTGTAGAGTCAAAATAAACGGATTTCTGTCCAACTGTGTTCCTTTAGATAATGGCACCCCTCAAGGTTCACCCTTATCTGCATTTCTTTTCATAATCGCGTTTGATGAAATTGTTCTCCGAACAACAAATATCCGCGGCATCCAATGTCAGCTCTACGCCGATGATGTAGTCTTCTACACAAAGTGTAACAATCTAGCTCAAGTCACTCAAATTTTCGAAAAGGTCCTAGCAGAGTTAACTTCATGGTCCCTGACTGCTGGTACCACAATATCAATAGAAAAAACAAAAATTTTACACGTTTGCAAAAAAGTGAGCTGCTCTAATCTAACTAACTTCTGTACTATCCTTAATATTAGCATTGTTAATGAACTTAAAGTTTTAGGATTAATAATAGACTCTAAATATAGCTTTAAATCACATTGTAAATATGTTAGAGACTGTCTTGTGACAAGATTAAATATAATAAAATATCTAACATCTAAGAAAAGCCATATTCACCCGGCCACTCTTGTCAACGCTACCAGAGCCTTAATACTCTCCAAGGTTGAATACGCACTACCACTCTATGGGAACTGTCCAGCATCTGCAATCAACAAAATATCCACGCCTTATCACGTAGCAATACGGAGAAGCATAAGAGCATTCCCTACGACACCCCTAAAAAACCTCTTTGCAGAAACTGTCTTGCCTACAATCGCTGAAAGAACAATCGATAGCTGCCGTCGTTTACTCCCTAAACTGCTATTTACTCCAAACAAGCTTTTAAAAAGAGACGTAAAAAACGCGATGTCAAGAAAACGGGAGCCAAGATTCTTGCCAGTAATCAGTCGATCACTGAAATTCCTTAAACACCTTCAGATACCGCATACTTCAAGGCCTAGAGTATCCACTATCCGCCCACAGTGGTTGATTAACAACATTCCTCACACAATTAAAACGCTCCAATTTCCAAAAACAAATACACCACAAGAGAAATACAGAGCACTTTATGCGAAAGAAAAGCACTTTTACAGCCAAAATGGATGGAACTTCTTATTTACGGATGGCTCTAAGTCCCGCAACAACACATCATTTGCAGTAACAAAAGAAAATGGAGAAATTATTCGGCACGGCCTACTCCACCCAATTTGCTCCGTGTTTACCGCTGAAGTCTCCGCTATTCTAGAAGCCATCACATATGCTAAGCTTCACCGAGGCAAGTTCATTATTTGCACCGACAGTAACTCATGCCTTGACGCCATCGAATGCCCCTCCAATGGTCAAAATGAGGTAGTCGCGATACGCAACACTTTAATAGCCACACCTCGAAAAATCAAACTAATGTGGATACCAGGCCATACAGGAATCATTGGCAACGAAAACGCTGACGCCGCTGCAAAAAACGTTGCAAAAACACCATCCATAATGTTTAACTATATGTCTAAAAAAGACATTTTGACTGAAGTCGCAAACGAAAGACGCCAGACTCAAATTAGCGATTGGAACACCTATGCTCATCACTACTCCGCTATCAATCCTAACAGAAAGAAAGGAACTATCGCTGCCGACATAGCTCTCTCAACAATTAAGCCATTTATTTGCCTACGCCTGGGGCACACAATTATCACGCACGCACATCTTCTACAACGTACCCCACCCAGTAAGTGTCCATTTTGTGAAGAGCCGGCATCAATTCGGCATTTACTACATTGTCCAATTATCGACTCAACCCGGAAAGAGATCCTGAGTACAACGGATCCCTTCGACCTTTTGAGAGAGGCTAACATCACAAACGTTCTAAAGATGTACAAATTGTTGAAAGAGACTGACTTGTTAAAGCATATTTAATATTAAGAATAAATCGTAGTTAGCTCTACTAACACCTTAACCATTAACGTTATATTAGATTACAGACAGCCGAAGGCGCTTGTTGCTAGTGCTGCTAAATATTTATTTGTTAAATAATTTATTATTGTACAAATTTCTTAAAAAAAAAAAAAAAAATAAAATAAATTATCTTCAGGAATAAGCAGAAAACGCCAGACTGAAACTGCTTACTCAAAAACATAGTTCGCAGCTTCCACCAAATTTTGGTGTCCGGAGATGCCAACGGCAGTAATTATAAAGAACTATAACTACTATTGCAAAATCGGAAGAAAAAACAATTTTACCATTAAACTTTTTAATGATGGAATATATAAAGTAAATACTTCCTCCATAGAGGACTACAGATG
>CM050322.1:72677353-72702353 GCA_027475135.1 Bactrocera correcta | reverse complement strand
CCTTTTTCCCACGTATTTTATGATGTATCCAAATTGGACCGAGGAAGTCCATTCCTACTATATAAAATGGACGCGTTCCTATTAGTCTATCTTGCGGTAAGTTTCCCATTAACTGATGTAGGGGCCGAGGGTTTGCTTTAAAGCATCTATAACATTTATTTACAATTTTGCTTGCTAATTGTCTACCTCTTAAAATCCAAAACTTTTGCCTGGTTATTGCTAGTAAACCCTGTGGTCCAATGTGTAGATGTTTAACATGTATATGATTTACTAATAAACGAACGATTTCATCTTCATAAGGGAGGAGTATAGGGTGCTTAGCATCGTCTGAAAGATTACTACTTTGAATCCTACCTCCTACTCTTATAATATTATTGCTGTCCACAATTGGAGCTAAAGTGGCTAGTTTGGAATTTTTTGGAATTCGTTTGTTGGAATTGATTAGTTTTAATTCTAGATCAAAGTATTTTTTTTGTATTTGACAAATTATATAATTTAATGCTTTTCGTTTATAAAAAATTGTATTCATTAATTGTTTTTCCCTAATGATATCCATAAATTTAAATATGTTAGCTATAACGTTTTGTAGAAATTCGAAACTATTTTTATGGTTTATATTCATTAGAATTGTTTGTTTTTCGGTTAGAATCATAACAATCTTGGATTTCTTTATCTCTGGAATAATTAAATTATTATTGTTTACCTTTTGTTGGATTTTATAATTATTTGTATAAATAATTTCCGGTCCTCTAAACCATAATTTGCTGGTAATAAGTTCGCTTGGTGTCACTCCTCTAGAAATAATATCAGCCGGATTGTCTTTTGAGCCGATATGCCTCCAATTATTTATGTTTGTGTTGGTTTGTATGAAATTTACTCTGTTCGACACAAATATCTGTAAACGTCCAGGATCTAGCTGTAACCAATTCAATACTATTGTGGAATCTGTATAAAAGTAAATAGAAAATTTAAATTTAAAACTTTCTAAAATTTTTTGTATTAATTCTACTAAGAGAACAGCCGCACATAGTTCAAGCCGCGGCAATGTTATTATCTTTATTGGCGCGACTCGTGATTTGGCTGCAAGTATATTTACATAAGTTTCACCTGTTTGGTTTTCATATTTTGCATAAACTACGGCACCATACGCTTTCATCGAAGCATCACAAAAACCATGTAACTCAATATTTACCGGTTCATTGCATAAAATACGTCTGGATATTCGTATTTGATTTAACAATGGAAGCTCATCTTTGATTTTTAACCAAGTGTCCACTATTTCCTGTGACGGCTTTTCATCCCAATCAGTTTTTAATTTCCACATTTCTTGTAATAAAATTTTAGAAGTAACTGTGACGGGATTTACAAAGCCCAATGGGTCGAATAATTTGGAAACGTCTGAAAGAATGGTCCTTTTAGTAATTTTGTCGTTGCACTTCCAATTGCAAGTTATACGAAAGTGGTCATCGAATGGAGTCCAAGTGACACCTAATGCTTTAACTTCGTTGTTAGTTTCCTTGTTCAAGTCAAGTTGATTTTCTCTGTCTTTAAGAGGAATATTTTTTAGAAGTTCAATGTTATTGGAACACCATTTTCTCAGGTTGAATCCATATTTTCTTAAAATTATTTTAATATTGTCCTGGATTAACTTGACATCATCTAGATTATCTCCTCCTGTCATAAGATCATCCACATAAAAATCTACATTGATAATTTCCGCTACTTCTGGATACTCATTTCTCTCCATTTCTGCAATTTTCTGCAAACATTTAACTGCTAAATAAGGTGCAGCTGCAGTACCATACGTAACTGTTTTAAGAGCATATGTTCGCAGTATTTCATTATCTTCATCGCGCCAATAGATTAATTGATATTTTTCATCCTCTGGGCGAATCCATATTTGCGTAAACATTTTCTCGATGTCTGCTGTAAAGACATACCTATGTTTCCTAAATCTCAGCAAAATATTAAATAAGTCTTCTTGAAACTTAGGCCTAGAATGCATTATTGAATTCAAAGAAACATTCTTGTCTGTTTTACAGGATGCATCAAAAACGACTCTTAATTTAGTAGTTGTACTATCTGGTTTAAGTATGCAATGGTGGGGTAAATAATATTTCGATTTAAACATATTAACATTTTTTATTTCCTCCATATGGCCCAACCTTTCATTCATAAATTGTTTATATTGCTCTCTCACAGTTTCATTGTTTTTAAGCTTTTTCTCCAGAGAAAGAAATCTTCTTTTTGCTTGTAAAGAAGAGTCACCTAAATTTATATTTTCTTTTTTGAATGGAAGAGCTACGGTAAATTTACCATCTACAGAAATTTTAAAATTATTATTAAAATGCTCTTCACAATGTGTTTCTTTTTTAGTTTGATTAACACATTTATTTTCAACTGATTTTATTTCCCAAAACTTTTTAAGTTGATTGTCAATTTTTTCATCGAAATATGTTACAACACCACAGTGAGCTAATTTGGAGCTTATGTTAGTTGATCCGTATATCAACCACCCAAACACACTGTTCTGCAGTTTGTAATTAACATTTTTAATAGACAATTTATCTTCTTTTAATAAATCAAAGAATATGTCCGCACCTAAAAGTAAGTCAATTTTACCCGGAATACCAAATGAAGGGTCGGCCAGTTTTATATTCTCTGGAATTTTTTTGACTTTTATGTATTCTGTGGGCACATTGGACACAATTTTTTGTACTACAATAGTGTCTAAATTTGTTTCAAAAAGATCTATTAATGACTTTAAATGAAGATTAACTCTTTCGTTTGTATTTGTCTTGTTTTGACCAACTCCTTCAATAGTCATAGATTCTCTCCTCGAAGGAAGATTTAATTTATTTTTTAGTTCTTTGGTTATAAGGTGAACTTGAGACCCACTATCTAATAAAGCACGTGCCTTTATAATTTTTCCATCAAGACCTTTTATACCAAAAATTGCTGTGGTTAGCAGGACATGTTTAGAATCATTTTTTAATTTATCATTTTTCGTATTTTTAATGATTGTGCTTTTCGCTTTAGAAGTTTTATCTTTATGGAGCCATAAATGATGGTTTCCTTTACAAGTGAGGCAACTTTCGCCTTTACATTCTTTTATATTGTGCCCTGTTTTAAGACATTTGGTGCATAATTTGTGTTTCATTACTGCATCCCATTTGTCCTGAGTAGAAAGGGTTTTAAATTTATGACAATAAAATATGTTGTGTGAATTATTACATCCCATTATGCATTTAAATTCTGCATTTTGAAATTTTGGTGATGTTTTTGAAGCTTGTGCTGCTTCTAGTGCATTCCCTTCATGATTCAGAAACGACTGTAGTGAATTTAAGATAGGAATTTCCTTAGGGTTTTTAAGGGAATTTTCATACCTAAGTCTTAAATTGTTGTCTAATTTTTGAACAAGCGTGTAATTTAATAAAGCTTGTAACAAATTATCTGCAGACAAACTGAGACTTTCCAATGCTTGTGTACTTTCAGAAATTTTTTCTTGAAATTTTCGTACACTAAAAGCAGTCTCAGTCACTACTGGTGTATCTAAAATTTGTTTAAAATAAGTATTTGCGAGTAACCTTTTATTCGTAAATTTTTCGTTAAGAAGGTTCCAAGCAACTGAAAAATTTGTTGAGGTTGAAGGCAGATTTGCAATACAACTTGCAGCCGATCCTCTTAATTTAGTTTTTAAAATACACATTTTATACGTATCTGAAACATTTTGAGAGACTACTAGTTGTTCAAACAATTCTTTAAAAGTTTGCCACTGAGCGTAATCTCCTGAAAAAATCGGAATGTCAACTTGAGGCAACGTGAAATTGGTAGCATTTTTTTTGCTAATAGATTTTAATTTAAGTTTGTAAAATCTATTTCTTAAATCATAGAATTTACTTGTTAACTCATCATTTTCGTGCTGGCTAATAAATTCAAGCACAGTATCACGAGTTTTTTCAATGAGTCTCTCTATGCTATCTAGAGAGCATATTTCGTTTAATTCGCAGTCTTCAATATTTTTTTCTAATTCTGTTAATAAAAATTGCAGCCTGCGAACTAAACCAGGATTTGGAAGGCATTCCATTTTCCTGGGAGCACTACTTTCTTTAATTATTTCGCTTAACTTGGCGTGCGCTGTCAGATAAAGCGTGCCGACCGACCCTTCTACGTCAGTTTTAAAATAATTGTCTTGTTTTTTTTATTTTTAGAATCTTTGGACAATTCTAAATGGTTTCGTTGAAACTCTGACCATTTTTTGTCCAAACTATCCAGGAGTTTTTCCAAATTTCCCAAATCTTCATTTATATCCATACTCATGGACTTGAAATGAAGTTTTTGCAGTTCTTCTGCTAATTGGATTTGGTTCTCCATTTTCAATAAAATAAGTAAGTTTAATTAATAAAAATATGACTTAAAGAAAACGAAAAAAATGTTCTTACCTTGGTATTGAATAGAATTTGGTTATTATTTTTAAGTGTTTTTTTGTTTTTAATTTGGCACTCACTATATTTTTTTTTTAAACAATTTCACTTTAAAACGTTTAGAACTTTTTTTTGCTTTTAAATTTCACTCGCGTGTTCGTAGGGGTCACCAACTGTAAAAGAGAACGCGATCGGGTTCGGTTGTAAAAATGTACTCAGCTCTGGTTGCCCAGAGCTCCTTTATTTATAGAATTTCCTATCCTAATTCATGTATTCACCACGTGTATAGTGCATACACATATCTTAATACTACTCTACTGTACATACGGAACTATGTACACATACCTTAAGCATAAATGTTCCCAACGGCATACATAAGTTTTTCTTATCTTTTAATAGTTTAGGATCATTTCCGTTCCTTTACATTGCATGCATTAAATATTACAGCCGCTAATCAATATATGTATGTACCTGTTCAAATATATTGAACAGGCTTATCTTCGCCAGTGTTGAGGCAGTACTAGCCAATACATAAACAAACGCATAGAGATACATACATACATTTATATGAGGCACGTATGCATTTATATGCAATACGTATGCACTCAACAATTAACAAACAAAGATATTTACTTAAGATAACATATTGGCCTAAGATATGTATTTAGGCAATTGAATACAAATGTGCATGTGCACTTGAAAACAACCCCATACCATGTAGCATAGAAATTGGTATTTGTACATACATATTTATATTTATGACTGTGTTTTTATGTGTTAGCGATAATGCATATAAATATTTGAAATATGATATCCGTTTCTATACAGATTTACAAAAACATTTCATTTACATTTGTAGCCGTTAAGAACTGTTCAGAACTCTGAACAGAAATATATTACTGATTCCATTTTTAAGGTTGGTTCACCAATCATATTACTACGGAATATCAATCCTCCAGAAATGTGTAATGGTACACGACTGGCAATAAAGAAGCTAATGCCAAATTTGATTGAAGCAACTATACTCAATGGCAAAGCGAAAGGCGAAAATGTGCTTATACCACGTATTCCAACGATTCCAACAGACATGCCATTCAATTTCAAACGTCTGCATGACTATAAACAAAGCACAAGGACAATCATTTCAAATATGCGGAGTAAATTTGGAAGAATCGTGTTTTTCACATGGGCAATTATATGTTGCATGTTCGAGAGTCGGTACTGCACATCGTTTATTCATCCATGCACCGGACAGTAAAACTAAGAACGTTGTTTATCAAAATGTTTTAGATTAGAACTCGAATTTTTGACATTTACAATCTGTATATATAAAAATGAATCCCGTTTTCCGTTTGTTCAGAAATAAAAAAAAAACACTTTTCATAAGAAAGAGTCGAAAAATTGGAAGTTTCCAAAAATTGACTTTTTTCATACAATTCTTTTTTCTTTCGTTCAATTTCGGTCGCTTGCCCTTTTATTCCGGCTATTTAAAAAAAAAATTTGAAAATTATTCAGTTAAAACTTTATGTGTGTTTCAAACGAAGTGATCAATTACAGATTGAAATTTGGAATGACTGTCGATCGGACTCCAGTGGGAAATGATGGAGCTATACTTCTATCACCGACGCAAAAATTCGGCTTTATTGCGATTAGAGAGTACTTAAACGCTTCTCAGAATTAGTTGTTTTTTTTGGATTATGAACTTGCGAGTACCTACTTTGCAACTCAACGGTGGATTTCCCTGAGCCTAAATTCAACAGTATTTTCTCCAAAAAAGCAATGCTTTATTGACACACGAAATGCTTTACGATCCATTTTTTTTAACTAACACAAGTTGCTTCACAAAAATGCTACAATATATATCAGCCACAGTGAAGCGTGGACGGGTCCTCTAGTTTACAATACATTCACTGCTGCTGCTGGTAGTGCATAATCACACACACGACTGAAAAGATTTTCCAAATTTGGACCACAACTTCGACGAAAAACTCAAGAGCTGGCGATAGGCGTGTAAAGTTTACGGGCATAGAAAACGCATAGAGGCCACCCCTATCTGACCAATCCTTTTTGATCGGTTGGGTGGTGAAAACGATCGTTGGTTGGTGTGGAGTGTAGTTGGTGCGATGTATGTTGTGGTATGGTAGTGTTTGTTGCGTGGTGTGATGCTGTAAGTCGTGAGTGATTAATGTTGTGTTTTGTGATGAGTGTTGTGTTGTGGGATGAATGTTGTGTTGTGGGATGAATGTTGTGTTGTGGGGCGAGAGACCATGAAGTTGCATAAACACCGGTCAAGGATAATGAAGGTGCGGATCACCCTAGCTACGGCCTACTTTCCGGGAGAAACATCAGTAGACCCCCAGCAGAAGATCTGGTCCTAGTAGACAACAGGAGAAACAAGCCGCCCCTGATCCAGGGATGCGCTGTAAACATACATCACAGAAAATGGCGCAACTTGGAAGGGAGAGGCATCTGGACAGAAGCGCAACGGCCCTGGGCTGGAAATCAGGCTGCATGCACTCAACTAAGCCATCAAAACCGAATATCACTAACGCTGTCTTCTAAAGACAAATACGTAACAGTCCTAGACTCTCAGTGTTCAGGACAAGGTTACTCAAGCTCTTTAACAAATCCAAACGTACTGGAAACTTCGCTTTAACTAGTAATCGGACGGGTAGCAAAACATACACTGCTTCAAATGACTGCAAAAGGTAATTTCATTCCAGCGAATGAAGGCCTTAAATGGCATATTACCACTGGCTCTTCTCCAAAGCGACCCTTGAATCCATGTTTCCAAGTAGGGATCACATCGCCCTAAAAGCACCTAGAAGTATAATACAATTCATCAATGTCCTAGGGCTTACGAGAGGGCACAACAGATTCCGGGAAAGTTACCGTTGCTGTTAAATAAATGTTGAAATATGTATCAAAAATAATATTATAGTATACAGTTACTCATTTTTCACATCATGTACTTATATACGAGGTGTGTTCAAAAAGTATCGCGAATCGTAACTGACAGTTTTCTTCGATTGCTGGGGCGTGGTGCATCATGAGTTCTTGCCACAGGGAAGAACGGTCAATAAGGAATATTACCTGCAAGTTATGCGCAATTTGCGCGAAGCAATCCGCCAGAATCGCCCGGATTTGTGGAAGAACAAAAATTGGCTTTTGCACCACGATAACGTCCCTGCTCACACACATCGTTGCTTGTGCGCGACTTTTTGGCCAAAAACAACACACTAATGATGCCGCAGCCACCGTATTCCCAGATCTGGCCCCCTGTGACTTTTTCTTGTTCCCTAAACTGAAGAGGCCCATGAAAGGACGACGTTACGCTTCTCTTGACGAGATAAAGACGGCATCGAAGGAGGAGCTGAAGACGATAAAAAAAATGATTTTTTGAAAAAGAAGATTGGAAAAACCGTTGGCACAAGTGTCTCATGGGGATTACTTTGAAGGGGACAAAATAGATATTCATGAATAAATAAATAATTTTTGAAAAAACAAAAAATTCGCAGTACTTTTTGAACACACCTCGTACATACTCCTAAAATTTTGCTCTAGATCCGCCCCTGTACGCGAATGCGAGTCTGCATTAACAGTAATAAGTTGTCAATAACTGTTGGCATATCTGTATTCATAATAATTTTGTATTAAACTTGAGAAAGTACAGGATTACACTTTTATCTGTGACAATTTTCAATAAAATTTACATATGATACTCTAGTATTTTTTAGACTTCTGTCAATATATTAGTTTGGCGTGTTAAACGGTAACATATAGTATTTATGTGTGTTCAGCTGGTGGTGGGAAATATTTCTTATATTTAGAAATTTAGCATTTTGTTGCTCCAAATGGAAAGTAACATTTTGGCACGTACATGGTTCCAAAATTACTCACTGACGATCAGAAATTACGGCGAGTGGAAGTGTGCAATGCAAATTTGAACATGTGTGAAAGTGACACCCAATTTTTGAAAAACGTAATCGCAAGTGGCGAGTAATGAATGTTTGGGTATGACCCCGAGACAAAGAGGCATTCCTCCGAGCATTTTGAGACGACAGAGAGGATGCAAGCAGCATGCACTTCGGCTCTCAAGGCTATTCAGGAAAATGCCTTTAATGCATGGGAATCGCACTGGCAGCGCTGCATCGACGCTTAAGGAGCCTATTTTGAAAGTTTTTAAAGAATTGCATTCGTTACACACACATACATATTTATATGTCACTACATACATATGTTTACATTAACATCTCTTAATCATCAAAAATTATTAGTTTTACTTAATTTCATCATCTTAACTTTATTCGAAGTATACATACATACATTTACAGTACACTGTATACTTTGAATAAGCAAACTAAAAAAACCCATACGCATATCATCTTAACTTTAGTTTGAAATATTTCCGATGGGTAAATTTTGCAATAGCGTCCTCTAATTTTAGGGTTAAATGGGTATGTACCGGATAAAGGATGTCCTCCAGATTAAGAAAATGTATACATATAGTTGCACTTATGATTTTTGAGATATTTGCATTTAAAATTCAAAAATTCAACTATTTAAAATGCCTAGTTCTCCTATTTATAATGAACCTGCGTACCCAAACCCGCTTCGCCGGGCTAGATTTTGCTTTATTTTACAAACGATTTCTCGTTTTACTTCAGTACTGATTGCTCAACGCCGATCAGTTTCTGCAGCTTCATTACCGGTGAAATAAATTTGTAAAAACTTGGGATCTTCATCTTGAACTGGGAGCAATGATCCAGTTCTGTCGTTAATTTGACCTTCCACTTTAAAAGTGGGCATGTAACCGGCATTGTTTGCTATGTTGATTGCTCCAGAGGACGTCATTTGGAAGCATGAATTATACTTTCGGATGTTTTGAAAAAAAAAAAAATGTTTTGAAGTTGAAGTGCGCTTAGAAATATAACTAGGAAGTGGCTCAGATGGCTTCATCAATGGTGACAAAACAACTTTACCGATCGAACAGCACATTTCAGGGGACTCTTTAGGGAACTTCAAAGCACCACAATGTGTACAAGTTTTGTTCATTGCACCAATCACCACGTCCTTGTGATTTCTGTAATCATCCTCCTTATTGTTGTTGAACGCCGCAAGATTTAAATCTATTTTTTCGTAATTGAACTTTTCGGTTACGATTGGCATCAAGTCTTTGCTTCGTTTTTGCATTGTCTCGGTAGCTCGCGATAAAAATTTTTTTTCATTGTCTTGTTGAATCCGTGATTCATGCTCTTCTTTAGTTTCTATATTTCTTCTTGTAGGTATTCTGTTACGATTTTTCTCAAGGCGTAACTAACGTTCATCAGCTGTTCCCTTTGCTCTTTTCTCCTTATCATTCTCTGATTTTAAGGTTTTTTATCAATAATTGCTTTTTTGGGTGCCATTTTTTATTTATTACAATGATTCTGTGAAGAAACATGATTGTGGCTTAAAGTGGGCATACACGACACACAAGTGCGTTCGATCGGTATGTGTACGCATGCGGTTTACTCGTGTATGGGCTTGTGCGCATACCGATCCATGTTCGCGAAAATGTTTAATTTTTTACGATCGTGTGTCGTGTATGGCGTTGTCTGTGCACAAAATCTCATTCTCTCGTATCGCCGAACAGTGAAGATCACGGACAATTGCAAGTGTTAAGGGTAGAGCCTGCTTTAGAGGCTTCAAAAAATCTATTTTTTTGAGAATTTTTTTGGGAGGAAAAGAAATTATTGATTTAACCGAAACTTTTAGGCTTTATAGTTATATATTTGAACACCTTTCACAAATTTTTTGGAAACGAAATCTTTGATATTCTGCCTTTGGGAAGCAATTGACCGATTCATCTCGCATGTGTATTTTTCGGACGGCGGGCAGGATGCAGGTCGCAATTTCTATCGGAAACAAAAAATTCAAAGAAATTCATATTTTTCAATAACTTATCTTCTAGTTAATCTAAGAAAATTCCAAAAGAATTGTTAAATTTTACAAATTTTCTAAAAATTAAAAAAAAAGTGGTCCTTGATCAAAAATTTACTTTATGTTAAAAAATGTTTTCAAACTTGACTTTTCTTAGTTTTTTTAGTTTAAATAGAAAATAATTTAATGGCAAAGATAATAAGCTTTGCCACAATTCCATACAACGTTTTGGTTTCTTTTCTATCCTGCCGGCCAATTAAGAATAATGGTATAAATGAAAAACCGAGAAATCGCGTTTCATAGTTTTCGCTTTTTGCCCAGGCGCTCATATATCTGTTAGACGCTCGGTCACTATTTCCCTTCTAGCTTCGACAATATTTCGAATTCCAATCTATAACTTTGGGGAAATATTGTTAGATGACTTTTAAAGAGATTTAAACAATAAAATCGGTTGTTTGAAGCTTCTAAAGCAGGTCCCCGGAGGACCTGGTCCGCCTTTATAAAGATTTCGTATCAGAATTTATTGATCTTACAAAACATGAATTGGCAATTTGGAAAACGAAAAGTGATAAATATAAAAATAAAATTTAGAAAAATAAAAGTCTTAATAACTTGTTTACGAAATACAAAGAAACCGATAAAAGTGCTACATTAGAAATAAATTCGAAGAAATGTTCCGCTTGCTTGTCGCACATGTTCAATGTGTGAAGAACGGACGCAAAATGGATTTGTGTGTCGTGTATGGGCAAACGAATTCATACAGACCGAGCGCACATGTGTGCCCGTGTATGGGCCCTATTAGAGCTTATTTCGTGTACCTTTTTATTAGAAATATAATGTGAAATATTTTCCATATCTGATTTATTTTAAAAAATCTTAAATGTACATTCAAAGCAAAGTTATTTTACATTACGAACACATACAAACACATTCAAAATAATTTCCTCTTAAGTATAATATGTATACACAACAAAAACAAAATATCAGGTAAATCAACGTCATAGCTTAATTCGTGTGCTTAACGAAACTTAAAATACATGTATGTTTCTTAGATGTAAATGAAGTTTTTTGTAAATTAATATTTGGTAGGGTAACCATATTGCTTTAAAACCTATCTTACCCGGGATTACATGGAACCAACAAGTTTTTTAGTGAATTCTGGAGATATTTTCTCCCATTCCACCACTAACGCTGTTTTATGGTCTTGTTGGTTGCTAATATGATGTTTTCTAATGTTTTTCTCGAGCACACTCCATAAATTCTCTATTACGTTGAGATCAGGCGATTGTGCTGGCGTTTCTACCAAATGGGGACAGTTCCATATAAGCCATATTTGCACTAATTGTGACTTGTGCTTCGGGTCAATATTTTGGTAGAATCTAAACCTGTATCAAATGCACTTTGTAGCAAATTCTTTTTTAGTAAATTTAAATAAATGGGTTTATCCATATTTTGGTCTATAAAAACTAAATTGCCGATATCAGCCCCAAACCATTACGTGCCCTCTGGCTCTTCTCCAAAGCGACCCTTGAATCCATGTTTCCAAGTAGGGATCACATCGCCCTAAAAGCACCTAGAAGTATAATACAATTCATCAATGTCCTAGGGCTTACGAGAGGGCACAACAGATTCCGGGAAAGTTACCGTTGCTTTTAAAAATAAATGTTGAAATATGTATCAAAAATAATATTATAGTATACAGTTACTCATTTTTCACATCATGTACTTATATACGAGGTGTGTTCAAAAAGTATCGCGAATCGTAACTGACAGTTTTCTTCGATTGCTGGGGCGTGGTGCATCATGAGTTCTTGCCACAGGGAAGAACGGTCAATAAGGAATATTACCTGCAAGTTATGCGCAATTTGCGCGAAGCAATCCGCCAGAATCGCCCGGATTTGTGGAAGAACAAAAATTGGCTTTTGCACCACGATAACGTCCCTGCTCACACACATCGTTGCTTGTGCGCGACTTTTTGGCCAAAAACAACACACTAATGATGCCGCAGCCACCGTATTCCCAGATCTGGCCCCCTGTGACTTTTTCTTGTTCCCTAAACTGAAGAGGCCCATGAAAGGACGACGTTACGCTTCTCTTGACGAGATAAAGACGGCATCGAAGGAGGAGCTGAAGACGATAAAAAAAATGATTTTTTGAAAAAGAAGATTGGAAAAACCGTTGGCACAAGTGTCTCATGGGGATTACTTTGAAGGGGACAAAATAGATATTCATGAATAAATAAATAATTTTTGAAAAAACAAAAAATTCGCAGTACTTTTTGAACACACCTCGTACATACTCCTAAAATTTTGCTCTAGATCCGCCCCTGTACGCGAATGCGAGTCTGCATTAACAGTAATAAGTTGTCAATAACTGTTGGCATATCTGTATTCATAATAATTTTGTATTAAACTTGAGAAAGTACAGGATTACACTTTTATCTGTGACAATTTTCAATAAAATTTACATATGATACTCTAGTATTTTTTAGACTTCTGTCAATATATTAGTTTGGCGTGTTAAACGGTAACATATAGTATTTATGTGTGTTCAGCTGGTGGTGGGAAATATTTCTTATATTTAGAAATTTAGCATTTTGTTGCTCCAAATGGAAAGTAACATTTTGGCACGTACATGGTTCCAAAATTACTCACTGACGATCAGAAATTACGGCGAGTGGAAGTGTGCAATGCAAATTTGAACATGTGTGAAAGT
Organism: Bactrocera correcta; assembly: GCA_027475135.1. Taxonomy (NCBI): domain Eukaryota; kingdom Metazoa; phylum Arthropoda; class Insecta; order Diptera; family Tephritidae; genus Bactrocera; species Bactrocera correcta. Next base: position 72,689,292 of record CM050322.1, on the reverse strand, counting down.
GACACCCAATTTTTGAAAAACGTAATCGCAAGTGGCGAGTAATGAATATTTGGGTATGACCCCGAGACAAAGAGGCATTCCTCCGAGCATTTTGAGACGACAGAGAGGATGCAAGCAGCATGCACTTCGGCTCTCAAGGCTATTCAGGAAAATGCCTTTAATGCATGGGAATCGCACTGGCAGCGCTGCATCGACGCTTAAGGAGCCTATTTTGAAAGTTTTTAAAGAATTGCATTCGTTACACACACATACATATTTATATGTCACTACATACATATGTTTACATTAACATCTCTTAATCATCAAAAATTATTAGTTTTACTTAATTTCATCATCTTAACTTTATTCGAAGTATACATACATACATTTACAGTACACTGTATACTTTGAATAAGCAAACTAAAAAAACCCATACGCATATCATCTTAACTTTAGTTTGAAATATTTCCGATGGGTAAATTTTGCAATAGCGTCCTCTAATTTTAGGGTTAAATGGGTATGTACCGGATAAAGGATGTCCTCCAGATTAAGAAAATGTATACATATAGTTGCACTTATGATTTTTGAGATATTTGCATTTAAAATTCAAAAATTCAACTATTTAAAATGCCTAGTTCTCCTATTTATAATGAACCTGCGTACCCAAACCCGCTTCGCCGGGCTAGATTTTGCTTTATTTTACAAACGATTTCTCGTTTTACTTCAGTACTGATTGCTCAACGCCGATCAGTTTCTGCAGCTTCATTACCGGTGAAATAAATTTGTAAAAACTTGGGATCTTCATCTTGAACTGGGAGCAATGATCCAGTTCTGTCGTTAATTTGACCTTCCACTTTAAAAGTGGGCATGTAACCGGCATTGTTTGCTATGTTGATTGCTCCAGAGGACGTCATTTGGAAGCATGAATTATACTTTCGGATGTTTTGAAAAAAAAAAAAATTTTTGAAGTTGAAGTGCGCTTAGAAATATAACTAGGAAGTGGCTCAGATGGCTTCATCAATGGTGACAAAACAACTTTACCGATCGAACAGCACATTTCAGGGGACTCTTTAGGGAACTTCAAAGCACCACAATGTGTACAAGTTTTGTTCATTGCACCAATCACCACGTCCTTGTGATTTCTGTAATCATCCTCCTTATTGTTGTTGAACGCCGCAAGATTTAAATCTATTTTTTCGTAATTGAACTTTTCGGTTACGATTGGCATCAAGTCTTTGCTTCGTTTTTGCATTGTCTCGGTAGCTCGCGATAAAAATTTTTTTTCATTGTCTTGTTGAATCCGTGATTCATGCTCTTCTTTAGTTTCTATATTTCTTCTTGTAGGTATTCTGTTACGATTTTTCTCAAGGCGTAACTAACGTTCATCAGCTGTTCCCTTTGCTCTTTTCTCCTTATCATTCTCTGATTTTAAGGTTTTTTATCAATAATTGCTTTTTTGGGTGCCATTTTTTATTTATTACAATGATTCTGTGAAGAAACATGATTGTGGCTTAAAGTGGGCATACACGACACACAAGTGCGTTCGATCGGTATGTGTACGCATGCGGTTTACTCGTGTATGGGCTTGTGCGCATACCGATCCATGTTCGCGAAAATGTTTAATTTTTTACGATCGTGTGTCGTGTATGGCGTTGTCTGTGCACAAAATCTCATTCTCTCGTATCGCCGAACAGTGAAGATCACGGACAATTGCAAGTGTTAAGGGTAGAGCCTGCTTTAGAGGCTTCAAAAAATCTATTTTTTTGAGAATTTTTTTGGGAGGAAAAGAAATTATTGATTTAACCGAAACTTTTAGGCTTTATAGTTATATATTTGAACACCTTTCACAAATTTTTTGGAAACGAAATCTTTGATATTCTGCCTTTGGGAAGCAATTGACCGATTCATCTCGCATGTGTATTTTTCGGACGGCGGGCAGGATGCAGGTCGCAATTTCTATCGGAAACAAAAAATTCAAAGAAATTCATATTTTTCAATAACTTATCTTCTAGTTAAATCTAAGAAAATTCCAAAAGAAGTGTTAAATTTTACAAATTTTCTAAAAATTAAAAAAAAAGTGGTCCTTGATCAAAAATTTACTTTATGTTAAAAAATGTTTTCAAACTTGACTTTTCTTAGTTTTTTTAGTTTAAATAGAAAATAATTTAATGCCAAAGATAATAAGCTTTGCCACAATTCCATACAACGTTTTGGTTTCTTTTCTATCCTGCCGGCCAATTAAGAATAATGGTATAAATGAAAAACCGAGAAATCGCGTTTCATAGTTTTCGCTTTTTGCCCAGGCGCTCATATATCTGTTAGACGCTCGGTCACTATTTCCCTTCTAGCTTCGACAATATTTCGAATTCCAATCTATAACTTTGGGGAAATATTGTTAGATGACTTTTAAAGAGATTTAAACAATAAAATCGGTTGTTTGAAGCTTCTAAAGCAGGTCCCCGGAGGACCTGGTCCGCCTTTATAAAGATTTCCTATCAGAATTTATTGATCTTACAAAACATGAATTGGCAATTTGGAAAACGAAAAGTGATAAATATAAAAATAAAATTTAGAAAAATAAAAGTCTTAATAACTTGTTTACGAAATACAAAGAAACCGATAAAAGTGCTACATTAGAAATAAATTCGAAGAAATGTTCCGCTTGCTTGTCGCACATGTTCAATGTGTGAAGAACGGACGCAAAATGGATTTGTGTGTCGTGTATGGGCAAACGAATTCATACAGACCGAGCGCACATGTGTGCCCGTGTATGGGCCCTATTAGAGCTTATTTCGTGTACCTTTTTATTAGAAATATAATGTGAAATATTTTCCATATCTGATTTATTTTAAAAAATCTTAAATGTACATTCAAAGCAAAGTTATTTTACATTACGAACACATACAAACACATTCAAAATAATTTCCTCTTAAGTATAATATGTATACACAACAAAAACAAAATATTAGGTAAATCAACGTCATAGCTTAATTCGTGTGCTTAACGAAACTTAAAATACATGTATGTTTCTTAGATGTAAATGAAGTTTTTTGTAAATTAATATTTGGTAGGGTAACCATATTGCTTTAAAACCTATCTTACCCGGGATTACATGGAACCAACAAGTTTTTTAGTGAATTCTGGAGATATTTTCTCCCATTCCACCACTAACGCTGTTTTATGGTCTTGTTGGTTGCTAATATGATGTTTTCTAATGTTTTTCTCGAGCACACTCCATAAATTCTCTATTACGTTGAGATCAGGCGATTGTGCTGGCGTTTCTACCAAATGGGGACAGTTCCATATAAGCCATATTTGCACTAATTGTGACTTGTGCTTCGGGTCAATATTTTGGTAGAATCTAAACCTGTATCAAATGCACTTTGTAGCAAATTCTTTTTTAGTAAATTTAAATAAATGGGTTTATCCATATTTTGGTCTATAAAAACTAAATTGCCGATATCAGCCCCAAACCATTACGTGCCCTCTGGCTCTTCTCCAAAGCGACCCTTGAATCCATGTTTCCAAGTAGGGATCACATCGCCCTAAAAGCACCTAGAAGTATAATACAATTCATCAATGTCCTAGGGCTTACGAGAGGGCACAACAGATTCCGGGAAAGTTACCGTTGCTGTTAAAAAATGTTGAAATATGTATCAAAAATAATATTATAGTATACAGTTACTCATTTTTCACATCATGTACTTATATACGAGGTGTGTTCAAAAAGTATCGCGAATCGTAACTGACAGTTTTCTTCGATTGCTGGGGCGTGGTGCATCATGAGTTCTTGCCACAGGGAAGAACGGTCAATAAGGAATATTACCTGCAAGTTATGCGCAATTTGCGCGAAGCAATCCGCCAGAATCGCCCGGATTTGTGGAAGAACAAAAATTGGCTTTTGCACCACGATAACGTCCCTGCTCACACACATCGTTGCTTGTGCGCGACTTTTTGGCCAAAAACAACACACTAATGATGCCGCAGCCACCGTATTCCCAGATCTGGCCCCCTGTGACTTTTTCTTGTTCCCTAAACTGAAGAGGCCCATGAAAGGACGACGTTACGCTTCTCTTGACGAGATAAAGACGGCATCGAAGGAGGAGCTGAAGACGATAAAAAAAATGATTTTTTGAAAAAGAAGATTGGAAAAACCGTTGGCACAAGTGTCTCATGGGGATTACTTTGAAGGGGACAAAATAGATATTCATGAATAAATAAATAATTTTTGAAAAAACAAAAAATTCGCAGTACTTTTTGAACACACCTCGTACATACTCCTAAAATTTTGCTCTAGATCCGCCCCTGTACGCGAATGCGAGTCTGCATTAACAGTAATAAGTTGTCAATAACTGTTGGCATATCTGTATTCATAATAATTTTGTATTAAACTTGAGAAAGTACAGGATTACACTTTTATCTGTGACAATTTTCAATAAAATTTACATATGATACTCTAGTATTTTTTAGACTTCTGTCAATATATTAGTTTGGCGTGTTAAACGGTAACATATAGTATTTATGTGTGTTCAGCTGGTGGTGGGAAATATTTCTTATATTTAGAAATTTAGCATTTTGTTGCTCCAAATGGAAAGTAACATTTTGGCACGTACATGGTTCCAAAATTACTCACTGACGATCAGAAATTACGGCGAGTGGAAGTGTGCAATGCAAATTTGAACATGTGTGAAAGTGAAACCCAATTTTTGAAAAACGTAATCGCAAGTGGCGAGTAATGAATATTTGGGTATGACCCCGAGACAAAGAGGCATTCCTCCGAGCATTTTGAGACGACAGAGAGGATGCAAGCAGCATGCACTTCGGCTCTCAAGGCTATTCAGGAAAATGCCTTTAATGCATGGGAATCGCACTGGCAGCGCTGCATCGACGCTTAAGGAGCCTATTTTGAAAGTTTTTAAAGAATTGCATTCGTTACACACACATACATATTTATATGTCACTACATACATATGTTTACATTAACATCTCTTAATCATCAAAAATTATTAGTTTTACCTTATTTCATCATCTTAACTTTATTCGAAGTATACATACATACATTTACAGTACACTGTATACTTTGAATAAGCAAACTAAAAAAACCCATACGCATATCATCTTAACTTTAGTTTGAAATATTTCCGATGGGTAAATTTTGCAATAGGGTCCTCTAATTTTAGGGTTAAATAGGTATGTACCGGATAAAGGATGTCCTCCAGATTAAGAAAATGTATACATATAGTTGCACTTATGATTTTTGAGATATTTGCATTTAAAATTCAAAAATTCAACTATTTAAAATGCCTAGTTCTCCTATTTATAATGAACCTGCGTACCCAAACCCGCTTCGCCGGGCTAGATTTTGCTTTATTTTACAAACGATTTCTCGTTTTACTTCAGTACTGATTGCTCAACGCCGATCAGTTTCTGCAGCTTCATTACCGGTGAAATAAATTTGTAAAAACTTGGGATCTTCATCTTGAACTGGGAGCAATGATCCAGTTCTGTCGTTAATTTGACCTTCCACTTTAAAAGTGGGCATGTAACCGGCATTGTTTGCTATGTTGATTGCTCCAGAGGACGTCATTTGGAAGCATGAATTATACTTTCGGATGTTTTGAAAAAAAAAAAATTTTTTGAAGTTGAAGTGCGCTTAGAAATATAACTAGGAAGTGGCTCAGATGGCTTCATCAATGGTGACAAAACAACTTTACCGATCGAACAGCACATTTCAGGGGACTGTTTAGGGAACTTCAAAGCACCACAATGTGTACAAGTTTTGTTCATTGCACCAATCACCACGTCCTTGTGATTTCTGTAATCATCCTCCTTATTGTTGTTGAACGCCGCAAGATTTAAATCTATTTTTTCGTAATTGAACTTTTCGGTTACGATTGGCATCAAGTCTTTGCTTCGTTTTTGCATTGTCTCGGTAGCTCGCGATAAAAATTTTTTTTCATTGTCTTGTTGAATCCGTGATTCATGCTCTTCTTTAGTTTCTATATTTCTTCTTGTAGGTATTCTGTTACGATTTTTCTCAAGGCGTAACTAACGTTCATCAGCTGTTCCCTTTGCTCTTTTCTCCTTATCATTCTCTGATTTTAAGGTTTTTTATCAATAATTGCTTTTTTGGGTGCCATTTTTTATTTATTACAATGATTCTGTGAAGAAACATGATTGTGGCTTAAAGTGGGCATACACGACACACAAGTGCGTTCGATCGGTATGTGTACGCATGCGGTTTACTCGTGTATGGGCTTGTGCGCATACCGATCCATGTTCGCGAAAATGTTTAATTTTTTACGATCGTGTGTCGTGTATGGCGTTGTCTGTGCACAAAATCTCATTCTCTCGTATCGCCGAACAGTGAAGATCACGGACAATTGCAAGTGTTAAGGGTAGAGCCTGCTTTAGAGGCTTCAAAAAATCTATTTTTTTGAGAATTTTTTTGGGAGGAAAAGAAATTATTGATTTAACCGAAACTTTTAGGCTTTATAGTTATATATTTGAACACCTTTCAAAAATTTTTTTGGAAACGAAATCTTTGATATTCTGCCTTTGGGAAGCAATTGACCGATTCATCTCGCATGTGTATTTTTCGGACGGCGGGCAGGATGCAGGTCGCAATTTCTATCGGAAACAAAAAATTCAAAGAAATTCATATTTTTCAATAACTTATCTTCTAGTTAATCTAAGAAAATTCCAAAAGAAGTTTTAAATTTTACAAATTTTCAAAAAATTTAAAAAAAAAAGTGGTCCTTGATCAAAAATTTACTTTATGTTAAAAAATGTTTTCAAACTTGACTTTTTTTAGTTTTTTTAGTTTAAATAGAAAATAATTTAATGCCAAAGATAATAAGCTTTGCCACAATTCCATACAACGTTTTGGTTTCTTTTCTATCCTGCCGGCCAATTAAGAATAATGGTATAAATGAAAAACCGAGAAATCGCGTTTCATAGTTTTCGCTTTTTGCCCGGGCGCTCATATATCTGTTAGACGCTCGGTCACTATTTCCCTTCTAGCTTCGACAATATTTCGAATTCCAATCTATAACTTTGGGGAAATATTGTTAGATGACTTTTAAAGAGATTTAAACAATAAAATCGGTTGTTTGAAGCTTCTAAAGCAGGTCCCCGGAGGACCTGGTCCGCCTTTATAAAGATTTCGTATCAGAATTTATTGATCTTACAAAACATGAATTGGCAATTTGGAAAACGAAAAGTGATAAATATAAAAATAAAATTGAGAAAAATAAAAGTCTTAATAACTTGTTTACGAAATACAAAGAAACCGATAAAAGTGCTACATTAGAAATAAATTCGAAGAAATGTTCCGCTTGCTTGTCGCACATGTTCAATGTGTGAGGAACGGACGCAAAATGGATTTGTGTGTCGTGTATGGGCAAACGAATTCATACAGACCGAGCGCACATGTGTGCCCGTGTATGGGCCCTATTAGAGCTTGTTTCGTGTACCTTTTTATTAGAAATATAATGTGAAATATTTTCCATATCTGATTTATTTTAAAAAAGCTTAAATGTACATTCAAAGCAAAGTTATTTTACATTACGAACACATACAAACACATTCAAAATAATTTCCTCTTAAGTATAATATGTATACACAACAAAAACAAAATATCAGGTAAATCAACGTCATAGCTTAATTCGTGTGCTTAACGAAACTTAAAATACATGAATGTTCTTAGATGTAAATGAAGTTTTTTGTAAATTAATATTTGGTAGGGTAACCATATTGCTTTAAAACCTATCTTACCCGGGATTACATGTAACCAACAAGTTTTTTAGTGAATTCTGGAGATATTTTCTCCCATTCCACCACTAACGCTGTTTTATGGTCTTGTTGGTTGCTAATATGATGTTTTCTAATGTTTTTCTCGAGCACACTCCATAAATTCTCTATTACGTTGAGATCAGGCGATTGTGCTGGCGTTTCTACCAAATGGGGACAGTTCCATATAAGCCATATTTGCACTAATTGTGACTTGTGCTTCGGGTCAATATTTTGGTAGAATCTAAACCTGTATCAAATGCACTTTGTAGCAAATTCTTTTTTAGTAAATTTAAATAAATGGGTTTATCCATATTTTGGTCTATAAAAACTAAATTGCCGATATCAGCCCCAAACCATTACGTGCCCTCCGCCATGTTTAAATGTGCCACGTAAATTCTAACTCCGTGTTGGGCTTACGCCATACAAAAGACTTTCCATCGGAACCAAAGAGGTAAAATTTGCCTTCGTCAGCAAAAATAACGTCTTCCCAATACGTTTCGACTTTATTAATATACCTTTCAGCTAACTGCAACCTAGCTTTTTTGTTACGCTCGCTAAAGGATAAATTTGCTTTCATTGGCAAAAATAACGTCTTTCCAATACGTTTCGTCTTTATTAATATACCTTTCAGCAAACTGTAACCTGGCCGTTTTGTTACGCTCGCTATTAAACAGTTTGTTTCGAGCTGTCCTACCATGGGAATTAGCTTTGCGTAGAATCCTTCTTATTGTTACAGGATTGCATGACTTACCAAGCACTGTCTCAGCCTCTTTTGTCAAGTCTGGAGCACTTATAGTTGGTTCTTTTTTAATTTTTCTTATAATCCAACTTTCTTCGGCGTCTGTGAAAATTTTATTTGGGTCTTTACAACCACTCTATTTTCACGAACAAAGCGTTGGATTATGTATTAAATCCACAATTTCAGCAATTTTTTTCTGAGTTTTTCCATTTTTGTAATGTGCAATTACAGATTCGTGCTTTTCAATAGACGTACTATTGCCTCAAGCGACAAGATATATATATTTGAACCAAAAACTAAAGTTAAGAAAATTGAATTATAAAAATTATAATATATTGAATTTTATTATTATTGTATACTTACCTTAATAATACATTTGTAATACTATAATATTACTCACTTTACTTTCCTCAACGTAATCTTTTACAATATTTAACGAAAGTTGGAAATTACTATACTTATTTTAATACATATTAACATTACCACTAGCTTATGGGGTGCAAGGCAGGTCGCCTCCAAGCTGGTGCACCCTGGGTAACGCTAAATGACCTGCGGCCTTCACGGCCTAACAACTCCCTAGACGACTTTGGCTCTGGACTGGTTTTTGAGAAACTTTTATCGGATTTGGTAGAACCCTGGGCTGGTGGTGGCGACATTCTGACACCTGAGTATGATGAGGTGACACTCATCAGAAATGGCTGACAGGCTAATGTCGCAACTGCCCCCGTCCCGTTAAAACCCTGGCAGGCCTCAGAGTACGTTCCCCCCCCGTCGTCGTTAAGTTGGCGTGGTAGGTGTATGTTGAGATGACTCCTTCTTTGCGCTGGTCGGCTCTGAACGTATTGCCTCATAAGGGCGTACGTCAACCCTCGCCTTGGCCTCATCATTGAGATAACCTTGGGACCATAAAAGGCGACTACCTTTCCGGGGGACGGATAGCGGCTCTGAGTGGGGACCCTTTTCGCATGGACAATCCTATGAACAAAATTGACGGAAGAACGACGAAGGGAGGTGAAGGGCTGTCGAAATCGGCACCTAGATCCAACCCAGGTGGGGACGCTGCTCCTATGGCGACGAAACCGTCACCGAGATATGGCAGCAATACGGCTAAGACTCCAGTAGGTGTCTCCTCAGGTAGCAGACTGGGGGTAACCGGCGCTAACCCGCCGGCAACGGACGTAGCGAAGGGTGGATCCTTCATACGCAGCGGGAAAGGCGCCAACCTTTAGCGAAATCGCCAAAGGCGCTGGGGCCATAGTACTGGGGGTGCTCGACCGTAGTAGGGAGAACGGTGCCATCTCCCATGAGGAATGGAAGAGGGTAGCGGCGGCTATCTCGTCGGTCTTCCTGAGGGGCCACCCCCGAAATGTGTGAGTGCCGGTTGGCACCAGGGGCTGCACAAGCTCACGAGTTGCGCTGACGAGAGATCGGCCATCTTGTACAAGAAGGCAGTCTCTCAGGTGGGGGAGGTCTGGAAGGGGGCCAGACTGGAGGCCGTGGCCAAAGAGGATCTTCCTCTCCGTCCTAGGGCTCGCGTTTGGCTACCGGCCGAACCTTCCACGCCGAGTGAGATTGAGGAAATCCTCAGATATTGCAATCCCTCACTTCCGACGCAGGACTGGAAAGTCTTAAGGCTGGAGAGGACTGATGAACCGTATCGGCAAGCGCTGATAATGCTAAACACGGAATCCATCGGTCCTCTCAGCAAAACAAGGGGAGCCATTAGCTATGGTTTTGAGATGGTAGTGCTGAAAGTACTTCCATCAGATGCCAGGGCTGATGGTCCCCAGGCTACGGTGACTGCGGTGGATGTACCAAGGGGTGCTGACAGTCAAACGACTGTGGACATCGATGCGCCAGAGGGCGTCGACGGTCATATGACCGTGGAAGCAGATCCGAATCTCTCAGACGTGGCGAGTGTTGGGGGCGGTTCGTCAATTGGCGACTCCGTCTTCAGCCTCGAACAACTGTTTGAGGAGGTTTGGGTCGACCACGACTTGGACGCTGAAATAGCGTTCCTGGGGGAAAATCTGAAGGATGAAATTCCTCCAGATTTACCTCCAGCATGCGAAGGCGGCCTCCGCCAACCTATTGCTCCGTCTGGAACAAGACGGAGCTGATGTCGTCCTGATCCAGGAACCGTGGCTGACTGGCAACGGGATCTCTGGATTGAGGACAAAGAGCCATAGGCTCCTGACAGCCAAGGATGCAGGTAGGAACAGAGCCTGTATGCTGGTAAGGAACGAACTAACGGTATTTCTTTTACCTAATTTCAGCAGCGCTGACATAGTGACAGCGAAATTAGAATGCGACACCGGGGATCTCTGGCTCATCTCCGCATACATGCCACACGATGATGTGGTGGAGCCACCTCCCTTACTGCTGAGGAGGACCTTAGCCGAAGCGTCTAAGTCTGGCACTGGCGTCATCATCGGTTCCGACGCTAACTCGCGGCACCAGATCTGGGGAAGCTCGGATACTAACAGTAGAGGTGAGTCGCTTTTTGATTTCATTATTAGCGAAGATCTTCGCATTTGTAATAGAGGAAACTCTCCTACTTTTGTGACCGCAGGCAGGGAGGAGGTCCTCGACCTCACCCTTGCCTCAAAAGCGATTGCCCCGCTGATCTCGAACTGGAGGGTCCTCGCTGATCACTCCTTTTCGGATCACAGGTACATCGAGTTTAGTCTAGTTGGTGAAGGTCCGCCTAGGAAATCTTTCAGGAACCCTAGGAACACGGACTGGGTAGGTTACCGCAGGAGGCTTAGGCAAACTCTCCCACACGCACCGGGGGTGGACTCGTTGGCCACTACCGATGTGGTGGAGGAGTGGGTCGAAGTCTTCAGCTCGGCGTGTAATGCTGCGCTGGAGAGGTCTTGTCCACTGAGATCACCGAAGGGCAAAGAGAAACCTCTATGGTGGACTACGGAGCTCTCAGAGATCAGGGCGTCTTGTAGACGGCTATTCAATAAGGCCCGCAGAAGTGGGTTATCTGATGATTGGGCCTTGTATAAAGCAGGACTTTCAATTTATAAGTCCGAGTTAAGAAAGGCCAAGAGGACCTCGTGGAAGTGCTTCTGTGAAAAGGTGGAAGGCTGTCACGAGTCCTCGAGATTCAGGCGTATTCTCGCAAAAACCCCAGTGTCCTTGGGGTATCTAAAGGACGCTAATGGGAAGTGGGCTCTCTGTAGTGAAGAAACACTTCAGACGCTTCTCGACGCTCACTTCCCGAGCAACATATCCTCTGTGAGGGGTCCTCTCGGGATGCCGCATGACGATTGTGCGGCCTTTGTCGGCATTCTGGATGAGCGTCACTTGACGTGGGCGATTAACTCGTTCAAACCGTTCAAGTCCCCGGGACCAGACGGCATCATACCAGCGCAGCTGCAACAGGCTGTTAAGGTGTCATGCGACTGGTTGGCACCTA
>CM050322.1:72651353-72676353 GCA_027475135.1 Bactrocera correcta | reverse complement strand
AGAACCTCTAAAATTAATTCAACAAGTTGAAACGAGGTGGAACTCCACACTGGCAATGTTGGAGCGTTTTTCGGAGTTGGAGGGAGCGGTGAAATGTTCTTTGGTAATTATAAACAAAAATGTACCTATATATCGAGATGCCGCAGTAAGCATTAGTGGTGAAACATATGGCACAGGTTCGCTGGTAATACCAATCGCAAATGGTCCATTAGATGTGTATAGACACTTGCAAACTGAAACATTTTCACACTATACAAAAAGTGATTGAAATTTTTTTAAATGGAATTAGGGAACGTTTTAGCAGTTTGCAACACAGTAACACACTTACGGTAGCTACTTTTCTGTACCCCAGATTCAAATTAGTGGCGTTGACTGATGAATCAGCAGCTCATAACACAAAAAAACTTATAAAACGTTATCTAATAGATATCCAAAGCGAAGAAATAGAATTTCAGACTGAAAGAACAGAAGAAAATATTGAAAAATCAGTATCAATATGGAGTTCTTTCGATAAATACGCTAATGAGCATAAACCACATAGTAACGTAGAAGCAAAAGCCATTATGGAAATTCAGCGCTATTTGGAAGACGGCCAGATTTCCCGTAGTTGCGACCCATTTCATTGGTGGCTTGAAAAAAATACAGATACCCTAAAATGGCAGAATTAGCCAAAAAGTATTTATGTGTTTTAGCCTCCTCCGTTTCTTGCGAGAGAATTTTTTTCAAAGCGGGGCAAATTGTATGTGATCGTCGGTCAAGATTAAGCGAAAGGAATACTGAAATATTGTTGTTTTTGAATACAAATGGAAAATATTTACAAACATAATATTTTGGCCTTCTTTTCCATTTAATGTAAATATTTTTAACACTGTTTAATTTTATCTTTTATGTACATACTTTGTATTAGGTGAAGGAATTAAGTATGTTAATTTCTGTTTATTCTAATTAATAAGTACATTGTACCCAAATGTAAAAAGGAAACAATTTTGTTCTACTTTATTGGCATATGTCTGTTACAATTTTTATTCTAGTCACAGTCTTCTTCTTCTTTACTGGCGTAGACACCGCTTACGCGATTATAGCCGAGTCAACAACAGCGCGCCAGTCGTTTCTTCTCTTCGCTACGTGGCGCCAATTGGATATTCCAAGCGAGGCCAGGTCCTTCTCTACTTGGTCCTTTCAACGGAGTGGAGGTCTTCCTCTTCCTCTGCTTCCCGCGGCGGGTACTGCGTCGAATACTTTCAGAGCTGGAGTGTTTTCATCCATCCGGACAACATGACCTAGCCAGCGTAGCCGCTGTCTTTTAATTCGCTGAACTATGTCAATGTCGTCGTATATCTCGTACAGCTCATCGTTCCATCGAATGCGATATTCGCCGTGGCCAACGCGCAAAGGACCATAAATCTTTCGCAGAACCTTTCTCTCGAAAACTCGCAACGTCAACTCATCGGTTGTTGTCATCGTCCAAGCCTCTGCACCATATAGGAGGACGGGAATTATGAGAGACTTATAGAGTTTGGTTTTTGTTTGTCGAGAGAGGACTTTGCTTCTCAATTGCCTACTTAGTCCGAAGTAGCACCTGTTGGCAAGAGTTATCCTGCGTTGGATTTCTAGGCTGACATTGTTGGTGGTGTTTACGCTGGTTCCAAGATAGACGAAATTATCTACAACTTCAAAGTTATGACTGTCAACAGTGACGTGAGTGCCAAGTCGCGAGTGCGACGACTGTTTGTTTGATGACAGGAGATATTTCGTCTTGCCCTCGTTCACTGCCAGACCCATTTCTTTTGCTTCCTTGTCCAGTCTGGAGAAAGCAGAACTAACGGCGCGGGTGTTGAGGCCGATGATATCAATATCATCGGCATACGCCAGCAGTTGTACACTCTTATAAAAGATGGTACCTTCTCTGTTAAGTTCTGCAGCTCGAACTATTTTCTCCAGAAGCAGGTTGAAAAAGTCGCACGATAGGGAATCGCCTTGTCTGAAACCTCGTTTGGTATCGAACGGCTCGGAGAGGTCCTTCCCGATTCTGACGGAGCTTTTTGTGTTGCTCAACGTCAGTTTACACAGCCGTATTAGTTTTGGGGGGATACCAAATTCAGACATCGCGGCATAAAGGCAGCTCCTTTTCGTGCTGTCGAAAGCAGCTTTGAAATCGACGAAGAGGTGGTGTGTGTCGATTCTCCTTTCACGGGTCTTTTCCAAGATTTGGCGCATCGTGAATATCTGGTCGGTTGTTGATTTACCAGGTCTAAAGCCACACTGATAAGGTCCAATCAGTTTGTTGACGGTGGGCTTTAATCTTTCACACAATACGCTCGACAGAACCTTATATGCGATATTGAGGAGGCTAATCCCACGGTAGTTGGCGCAGATTGTGGGGTCTCCTTTTTTGTGGATTGGGCATAGCACACTTAAATTCCAATCGTTGGGCATACTTTCATCCGACCATATTTTGCAAAGAAGCTGATGCATGCACCTTATCAGCTCTTCGCCGCCGTGTTTGAATAGCTCGGCCGGCAATCCATCGGCCCCTGCCGCTTTGTTGTTTTTCAGGCGGGCAATTGCTATTCGAACTTCTTCATGGTCGGGCAATGGAACGTCTGCTCCATCGTCATCGATTGGGGTGTCGCGTTCGCTTTCTCCTGGTGTTGTGCGTTCACTGCCATTCAGCAGGCTGGAGAAGTGTTCCCTCCATAATTTAAGTATGCTCTGGGCATCGGTAACTAGATCACCTTTGGGGGTTCTACAAGAGTATGCTCCGGTCTTGAAACCTTCTGTAAGCCGCCGCATCTTTTCGTAGAATTTTCGAGCATTACCCCTGTCGGCCAGCTTATCAAGCTCTTCGTACTCACGCATTTCGGCCTCTTTCTTTTTCTGTCTACAAATGCGTCTCGCTTCCCTCTTCAACTCTCGGTATCTATCCCATCCCGCACGTGTTGTGGTCGATCGTAACGTTGCGAGGTAGGCAGCCTGTTTTCTCTCCGCTGCGACACGGCACTCCTCGTCGTACCAGCTGTTCTTCTGCACTTTCCGAAAACCAATGGTTTCGGTTGCAGCTGTACGTAAGGAGTTTGAAATGCCGTCCCACAGTTCCCTTATACCGAGTTGTTGACGAGTGCTCTCAGAGAGCAGGAGTGCAAGCCGAGTAGAAAAACGTTCGGCTGTCTGTTGTGATTGCAGCTTTTCGACGTCGAACCATCCTTGTGTTTGTTGGCGTGCGTTTTTTGCTGCACAGAGGCGGGTGCGTATTTTGGCTGCAACAATATAGTGGTCCGAGTCGATGTTAGGACCTCGGAGCGCACGCACATCTAAAACACTGGAGACGTGTCTTCCGTCTATCACAACATGATCGATCTGGTTGGTGGTTTTTCGATCTGGAGACAGCCTGGTAGCTTGATGTATCTTCTTATGCTGGAATCTAGTGCTACAGATAACCATATTTCGGGCCCCGGCGAAGTCGATCAGCCTCAACCCATTTGGGGATGTTTCCGCGTGGAGGCTGAATTTACCGACCGTAGTGCCAAAGATACCTTCTTTGCCCACCCTGGCATTGAAGTCGCCAAGCACGATTTTGACATCGTGGCGGGGGCATCTCTCATAAGTGCGCTCCAAGCACTCATAAAAGGCATCTTTGGTCACATCGTCCTTCTCTTCCGTCGGGGCGTGGGCGCAAATCAGCGATATGTTGAAGAACCTCGCTTTGATGCGGATTGTGGCTAGACGTTCATTCTCCGGAGTGAATGATAGTACTCGGCGACGGAGTCTCTCTCCCACCACGAATCCCACACCAAACTTGCGCTCCTTTATATGGCCACTTTAGTAAATGTCACAAGGACCTACTTTTCTCTGTCCTTGTCCCGTCCATCGCATGTCTTGGACGGCGGTGATGTCAGCCTTTATTTTCACGAGGACATCAACCAGCTGGGCAGCGGCACCTTCCCAATTAAGGGACCGGACATTCCACGTGCATGCCCCCAAATCATAGTCCGTAATTCGTTTGCCATGGTCGTCATCAAAAGGGGGGGCTCTCATCCGAGGCTGATTGTTGGTTTTCATTGGGGGTGTTTTTTTTACGTGGCGGGTCCCAAACCCAGCGCACAACCCTATGCAGGGGTGTTTCGCCTTCTCACTTTAGCTCGCCTTCAAACGGATGTTCTTAGGCTACCCAGAGGATACTTGGTCAAAGACCGGAAGTCGTGAGCTGCTTGAGTCATATGTAAAAGAATCGTTTCTGGCCACTCCCAAGTGAATGGCGATCAGAGAACTTTCCTCACTTGCGTGAACTTCTACACATGACCCCATCCTCCACAGTCACAGTTTAAAATTACTGCTACTACAAAGTCACAGTCACAAGTAGCAGTATTCCTTAAAAGTCACAACATCGCCATCACTATTTCGTACTGTTCTTAAGAAGTCTTTCATGTGATGCCCTTTTGGCGATTTCTTTCTTGTCACTAGAGATTGCTTCTATCGTAGCAGAGCAGCATCAGGCAGTGTTGCTGCACAAATATTTACTAAGATAGGGTCCCACGATTCTATGGAAATCTTTTGTGTTTCTAACACAGACAAAAAATTAGTCACTGTCGAGTATAGTTTTTAAAACTCTTGGCTGGTTTCTTGTTGAATTTTTGTTAAATTCATTAAAGTTGTTATTTGGTTGTCTTCCAATACTCTTTCACTTTCGTATTTTTCGACCACTGCTTCCTAAGCCAGATTAAAGTTTTCGTCAATTAAAGCGAAACGCTCGACGATACTGCCAGCTTCCCTTTTGTTTTGTACCTGAGATGGTACAGCTTTTGAGCTCGTGAAAGTTTGGGATGGTTAATGTATACGGCAGTAAACATGTCCCGGAAGGACGGTCACTGCTCATAACCTTCGTGAAAAACTTCAGTATCACAAGCTGGCACTTTTAAGAATATACCTGTATCTATTTCTTCTTTTTGAGTCGTAACTACTCTCGAAGGAGGAGTAGAGGCTCTACATGGCTTTAATAAATTTATTTGGTCTAATATCATTGCCTTCGTAATTTCATATTGTTCGAGGTAGTTTTCATAAGTAGCTGACGCCGAAGCTTTTATGTTTTCTGGGAGCTCAGCATCGTCAGTATCTAGTACTGTATCATATGCTGCCAGAAAGCGTGCCCATATGCTATCTATACCTTGAATTTTAAATTTAGAACCGATTCCGTATTGTGATTAATAGGGTAAGCAGTAAATCTTGTGGGGTATCTGAGAAAACTGTCACTTTCAGTTATGAACCTTGACACTGAATTATTTTTGGTTCTTTTTTGTTTTACACCCTGCTTTGAGCGTGTAGCTTCTGCAGGTGTGCTTTGTGATTTATCTTCATCAGCCATTTTCGGAATTTCTAAAAATTGAGGCGTTCGTGGTTTAACCTCTTTTGATTTTTCAGATTGCATTTATAGAATTAAATTGTAAGCTTTGAGCCTAAAAATGTTTTGCTGTGAACTACAATTAAAAAATTGGTAATGTGAGCAAATGTGTAATGAAAATTGATAAGAATGAAGAAAAATAGAATTGAAACTTTTATTAGTAATTAATTGAATTATATAAATTTGCGAACACGTGTTCACCGCATAAATTGTCAGAATCAAAAAATATTTATATATAATTATTTTTTTATTTTTTTTTTTACCGTGTATTAGTTAAACGTATGTATCTGCGAAATACTCGCGATTAATTTGTATATTATTCCTTAGTACGTGTATCTTTTGAGATAAGAACGTAAAAAGAAAGAAAATAATAATAACGCAAAAATATACGTATGTATATATTTATATGCATATAGTTATGCTTAATGTTTGTGTGTTCTTTTGTTTCCCTTATAGTTTCGCACAATTGTCATATAACTATGTACATATGTATGTATGTAATACGTATATATGTGCAATATAGCGAAATGTGCGGAACAATGGTACTAAATAAGTATAAAGTTTTTATATGTTTATAAATATACCAACATTTACGAAATAAGTCCCACTTTTAAAAACGAAATAAGTCCCACCAAAAATTGCCTAAAAAAAATAAATAACTCCCACGAAATAAGTCCCACTTTTGAAAACGAATTAAGTCCCACCAAAATGAAATGATTTAAACATTTACTTGAAATGAAATAACTCCCACACAAAATGAAATAACTCCCCCGTGAATAATACATTTCTTAAATGAAATAAGTCGCACTTTTTCACTGTTTAATGCATTTTTAAATAAGAAGTATTTGGCTCTTCGAAAAAACACACGTCGAATAATATGAATAATCAAAGCGGAGGATTAATAAAGAAAAATCGTATGCAAGCTTGCAGAAGGCTTCTTAATAGAATGGATATTACGAATTTTGATAGAGTTCCAGAATTTATTATTAATTCTTTTTTCGGTCAAGGAACGTATAGAGAACGCCTACTAGTAACAACGTTTGGATTCGTAAATGGATTAAGTACGGATCAATTGTTTTTATTATTAAGATGGAAACCGTTTCGGAAGGACCATCAGATTAAAATTATCGACCTTTATAAATGGCTTGAAGATCCAGTGCATGGTAGATGGTATTATAGTTTTAACGTGGCATTGGGATTAGTTGTATTTTGTAGTGGTGATATTAGAAGACATGGAACCCGAATTTCAATTTCCTATTAAAAATATAATAAAACACATACATACGTAATTACGTCAACAATATTTTTAATGTTGTTTTTCCAGTAGTTAAGTTCGCTACCTATTTGTACACATTTCTTTAAAGTTTTTTTATTATAGTAAGTATTAAGTAATTAATAACAAAAAAGGAGAGCCATGAGAGATAAGGACAAAAAATTATGGTTGTCCCTTTTACGAAATGTCCAATATATAACTTTTTACATAAGAAAAAAATAAAAAAATAAAGCCATAATGGCCTTATATTTCATGGCTCTATCGCACCCCTCCATAAAAAAATTATTTATTTATCAGATAAATATTTGAAGGGTTTCATGAACTTCTGCACGACAGAATGGACATACTAGTTTACTGGTTTGATCAATTTTGTGAGTTTGCATTGTAAGACAGCATTCACTGCGAATTTTCAAGTGCTTACAAGGAAAAAGTAAGATATTTGGCTGCTTTATGAAACAAATCACACACATATTATTATTAATTGTATTCTGGTTGATTTCAATATGGTTTGACGACTCGTCTTCAATGTCCTCTTCCAAATATGATAATTCTTCAAAAAGATCTTCATCAGGCTCCATTTGTACAATTAAATTATTTTTTGATAACACCAGTTGGTCAAGGAATTTAGAAGGAGTTATAGTACCTTGCAAGAGATCATTCTTGAATTTCGAAATCATATCTGCTTTCAAAACACGGGACTTTTTAATACGCTTTTTTTCCACACTACCATTGGTATTCATCAATAGTTCAAATTTTCTTACTTTTTCAAATTCTTGCATCTGTAAAAATGCTACAAATTTGAAAAAAGTGGCCTTTTTTGGAATGATTTTTCCTATGACGCTATTGTAAGCTTCTATTGCAGACGTAGTGCGGATTTCAGAATCGAAAACTGAAAAGTTATGTGGACCGATCTGTAATAATGAAATCATAACACCTTTTTGTAAATATTCTGTAAAAGGGAATATTGTACCTTTTGCATCCATTGATTCTCAAAACATCTTATAAATGATTTGAATCGTTGAAAGCGTTCAATTTTCCTAAATCTTCGGTTAGTAGTTGGAAGCTATCCGAAATGTGCATTCCAGGTAATAATGGAAGAGATACAAATTTGTGATAAATTTTAGACGCTTCTTTATTTTGCTGAATATATTGAGCGAGCCTTTTGTCCTTCATGGTTATGAATCGACGCAATGCCTGGCAATAATGGAACCAACAACCAAATATTTTTGAATCAGGGAAACTTTTTTCAATTGCGCTTCTCAATCCTGTTTCATAATCCGTTATAAAAGTTGCTTGTGACAGATCAATAATGCTCCTTTGTATATAACTTAATAAATGCTGATATGCTTTAAGAGACTTTTTGGTCATCAGTTCGAGAAGAAAGAGGAATACCTAAAATTAAAAAAATAATCTATATAAATAAAAATGAATCGTCAAAATGTATGTACGCTCATAACTTTCATACGACTGAACCAAATTTGATCATTCTTTTTTTTAAATGTTCGTTGAGGTTCAGGGATGGTTTCTGCGGAGAAAAAAATTCGAATAATTGCCGGAAAACCCCTAAAGAAAGCCTTTTTTTTCTCATCTTCTTCTTCTTCTTTACTGGCGTAGACACCGCTTACGCTACCTAGCGCCAATTGGATATTCCAAGCGAGGCCAGGTCCTTCTCCACTTGGTCCTTCCAACGGAGTGGAGGTCTTCCTCTTCCTCTGCTTCCCGCGGCGGGTACTGCATCAAATACTTTCAGAGCTGGAGTGTTTTCATCCATCCGGACAACATGACCTAGCCAGCGTAGCCGCTGTCTTTTAATTCGCTGAACTATGTCAATGTCGTCGTATATCTCGTGCAGCTCATCGTTCCATCGAATGCGATATTCGCCGTGGCCAACGGGCAAAGGACCATAAATCTTTCGCAGAACCTTTCTCTCGAAAACTCGCAACGTCGACTCATCCGTTGCTGACATCGTCCAGGCCTCTGCACTATATAGCAGGACGGGAATTATGAGCGACTTATAGAGTTTGGTTTTTGTTTGTCGAGAGAGGACTTTGCTTCTCAATTGCCTACTTAGTCCGAAGTAGCACCTGTTTGCAAGAGTTATCCTGCGTTGGATTTCTAGGCTGACATTGTTGGTGGTGTTTACGCTGGTTCCAAGATAGACGAAATTATCTACAACTTCAAAGTTATGACTGTCAACAGTGACGTGAGTGCCAAGTCGCGAGTGCGACGACTGTTTGTTTGATGACAGGAGATATTTCGTCTTGCCCTCGTTCACTGCCAGACCCATTTCTTTTGCTTCCTTGTCCAGTCTGGAGAAAGCAGAACTAACGGCGCGGGTGTTGAGGCCGATGATATCAATATCATCGGCATACGCCAGCAGTTGTACACTCTTATAAAAGATGGTACCTTCTCTGTTAAGTTCTGCAGCTCGAACTATTTTCTCCAGAAGCAGGTTGAAAAAGTCGCACGATAGGGAATCGCCTTGTCTGAAACCTCGTTTGGTATCGAACGGCTCGGAGAGGTCCTTCCCGATTCTGACGGAGCTTTTTGTGTTGCTCAACGTCAGCTTACACAGCCGTATTAGTTTTGCGGGGATACCAAATTCAGACATCGCGGCATAAAGGCAGCTCCTTTTCGTGCTGTCGAAAGCAGCTTTGAAATCGACGAAGAGGTGGTGTGTGTCGATTCTCCTTTCACAGGTCTTTTCCAAGATTTGGCGCATCGTGAATATCTGGTCGGTTGTTGATTTACCAGGTCTAAAGCCACACTGATAAGGTCCAATCAGTTTGTTGACGGTGGGCTTTAATCTTTCACACAATACGCTCGACAGAACCTTATATGCGATGTTAAGGAGGCTAATCCCACGGTAGTTGGCGCAGATTGTGGGGTCTCCTTTTTTGTGGATTGGGCATAGCACACTTAAATTCCAATCGTTGGGCATACTTTCGTCCGACCATATTTTGCAAAGAAGCTGATGCATGCACCTTATCAGCTCTTCGCCGCCGTGTTTGAATAGCTCGGCCGGCAATCCATCGGCCCCTGCCGCTTTGTTGCTTTTCAGGCGGGCAATTGCTATTCGAACTTCTTCATGGTCGGGCAATGGAACGTCTGCTCCATCGTCATCGATTGGGGTGTCGCGTTCGCTTTCTCCTGGTGTTGTGCGTTCACTGCCATTCAGCAGGCTGGAGAAGTGTTCCCTCCATAATTTAAGTATGCTCTGGGCATCGGTGGCTAGATCACCTTTGGGGGTTCTACAAGAGTATGCTCCGGTCTTGAAACCTTCTGTAAGCCGCCGCATCTTTTCGTAGAATTTTCGAGCATTACCCCTGTCGGCCAGCTTATCAAGCTCTTCGTACTCACGCATTTCGGCCTCTTTCTTTTTCTGTCTACAAATGCGTCTCGCTTCCCTCTTCAACTCTCGGTATCTATCCCATCCCGCACGTGTTGTGGTCGATCGTAACGTTGCGAGGTAGGCAGCCTGTTTTCTCTCCGCTGCGACACGGCACTCCTCGTCGTACCAGCTGTTCTTTTGCACTTTCCGAAAACCAAGGTTTCGGTTGCAGCTGTACGTGAGGAGTTTGAAATTCCGTCCCACAGTTCCCTTATACCGAGTTGTTGACGAGTGCTCTCAGAGAGCAGGAGTGCAAGCCGAGTAGAAAAACGTTCGGCTGTCTGTTGTGATTGCAGCTTTTCGACGTCGAACCATCCTTGTGTTTGTTGGCGTGCGTTTTTTGCTGCACAAAAGGGCGGGTGCGTATTTTGGCTGCAACAATATAGTGGTCCGAGTCGATGTTAGGACCTCGGAGCGCACGCACATCTAAAACACTGGAGACGTGTCTTCCGTCTATCACAACATGATCGATCTGGTTGGTGGTTTTTCGACCCTGGAGACAGCCAGCTTGATGTATCTTCTTATGCGGGAAATCTAGTGCTACAGATAACCATATTTCGGGCCCCGGCGAAGTCGATCAGCCTAAAGCCCATTTGGGGATGTTTCCTCGTGGAGGCTGAATTTACCGACCGTAGTGCCAAAGATACCTTCTTTGCCCACCCTGGCATTGAAGTCGCCAAGCACGATTTTGACATCGTGGCGGGGGCATCTCTCATAAGTGCGCTCCAAGCACTCATAAAAGGCATCTTTGGTCACATCGTCCTTCTCTTCCGTCGGGGCGTGGGCGCAAATCAGCGATATGTTGAAGAACCTCGCTTTGATGCGGATTGTGGCTAGACGTTCATTCTCCGGAGTGAATGATAGTACTCGGCGACGGAGTCTCTCTCCCACCACGAATCCAACACCAAACTTGCGCTCCTTTATATGGCCACTGTTTGTAAATGTCACAAGGACCTACTTTTCTCTGTCCTTGTCCCGTCCATCGCATGTTTTTGGACGGCGGTGATGTCAGCCTTTTTTTTTACAAGGACATCAACCAGCTGGGCAGCGGCACCTTCCCAATTAAGGGACCGGACATTCCACGGGGCATGCCCCCAAATCATAGTCCGTTTAAATTTGTTTGCCATGGTCGTCATCAAAAGGGGGGGCTCTCATCCGAGGCTGATTGTTGGTTTTCATTGGGGGTGTTTTTTTTACGTGGCGGGTCCCAAACCCAGCGCACAACCCTATGCAGGGGTGTTTCGCCTTCTCACTTTAGCTCGCCTTCAAACGGATGTTCTTAGGCTACCCAGAGGATACTTGGTCAAAGACCGGAAGTCGTGAGCTGCTTGAGTCATATGTAAAAGAATCGTTTCTGGCCACTCCCAAGTGAATGGCGATCAGAGAACTTTCCTCACTTGCGTGAACTTCTACACATGACCCCATCCTCCACAGTCACAGTTTAAAATTACTGCTACTACAAAGTCACAGTCACAAGTAGCAGTATTCCTTAAAAGTCACAACATCGCCATCACTATTTCGTACTGTTCTTAAGAAGTCTTTCATGTGATGCCCTTTTGGCGATTTCTTTCTTGTCACTAGAGATTGCTTCTATCGTAGCAGAGCAGCATCAGGCAGTGTTGCTGCACAAATATTTACTAAGATAGGGTCCCACGATTCTATGGAAATCTTTTGTGTTTCTAACACAGACAAAAAATTAGTCACTGTCGAGTATAGTTTTTAAAACTCTTGGCTGGTTTCTTGTTGAATTTTTGTTAAATTCATTAAAGTTGTTATTTGGTTGTCTTCCAATACTCTTTCACTTTCGTATTTTTCGACCACTGCTTCCTAAGCCAGATTAAAGTTTTCGTCAATTAAAGCGAAACGCTCGACGATACTGCCAGCTTCCCTTTTGTTTTGTACCTGAGATGGTACAGCTTTTGAGCTCGTGAAAGTTTGGGATGGTTAATGTATACGGCAGTAAACATGTCCCGGAAGGACGGTCACTGCTCATAACCTTCGTGAAAAACTTCAGTATCACAAGCTGGCACTTTTAAGAATATACCTGTATCTATTTCTTCTTTTTGAGTCGTAACTACTCTCGAAGGAGGAGTAGAGGCTCTACATGGCTTTAATAAATTTATTTGGTCTAATATCATTGCCTTCGTAATTTCATATTGTTCGAGGTAGTTTTCATAAGTAGCTGACGCCGAAGCTTTTATGTTTTCTGGGAGCTCAGCATCGTCAGTATCTAGTACTGTATCATATGCTGCCAGAAAGCGTGCCCATATGCTATCTATACCTTGAATTTTAAATTTAGAACCGATTCCGTATTGTGATTAATAGGGTAAGCAGTAAATCTTGTGGGGTATCTGAGAAAACTGTCACTTTCAGTTATGAACCTTGACACTGAATTATTTTTGGTTCTTTTTTGTTTTACACCCTGCTTTGAGCGTGTAGCTTCTGCAGGTGTGCTTTGTGATTTATCTTCATCAGCCATTTTCGGAATTTCTAAAAATTGAGGCGTTCGTGGTTTAACCTCTTTTGATTTTTCAGATTGCATTTATAGAATTAAATTGTAAGCTTTGAGCCTAAAACTGTTTTGCTGTGAACTACAATTAAAAAATTGGTAATGTGAGCAAATGTGTAATGAAAATTGATAAGAATGAAGAAAAATAGAATTGAAACTTTTATTAGTAATTAATTGAATTATATAAATTTGCGAACACGTGTTCACCGCATAAATTGTCAGAATCAAAAAATATTTATATATAATTATTTTTTTATTTTTTTTTTACCGTGTATTAGTTAAACGTATGTATCTGCGAAATACTCGCGATTAATTTGTATATTATTCCTTAGTACGTGTATCTTTTGAGATAAGAACGTAAAAAGAAAGAAAATAATAATAACGCAAAAATATACGTATGTATATATTTATATGCATATAGTTATGCTTAATGTTTGTGTGTTCTTTTGTTTCCCTTATAGTTTCGCACAATTGTCATATATGTACATATGTATGTATGTAATACGTATATATGTGCAATATAGCGAAATGTGCGGAACAATGGTACTAAATAAGTATAAAGTTTTTATATGTTTATAAATATACCAACATTTACGAAATAAGTCCCACTTTTAAAAACGAAATAAGTCCCACCAAAAATTGCCTAAAAAAAATAAATAACTCCCACGAAATAAGTCCCACTTTTGAAAACGAATTAAGTCCCACCAAAATGAAATGATTTAAACATTTACTTGAAATGAAATAACTCCCACACAAAATGAAATAACTCCCCCGTGAATAATACATTTCTTAAATGAAATAAGTCGCACTTTTTCACTGTTTAATGCATTTTTAAATAAGAAGTATTTGGCTCTTCGAAAAAACACACGTCGAATAATATGAATAATCAAAGCGGAGGATTAATAAAGAAAAATCGTATGCAAGCTTGCAGAAGGCTTCTTAATAGAATGGATATTACGAATTTTGATAGAGTTCCAGAATTTATTATTAATTCTTTTTTCGGTCAAGGAACGTATAGAGAACGCCTACTAGTAACAACGTTTGGATTCGTAAATGGATTAAGTACGGATCAATTGTTTTTATTATTAAGATGGAAACCGTTTCGGAAGGACCATCAGATTAAAATTATCGACCTTTATAAATGGCTTGAAGATCCAGTGCATGGTAGATGGTATTATAGTTTTAACGTGGCATTGGGATTAGTTGTATTTTGTAGTGGTGATATTAGAAGACATGGAACCCGAATTTCAATTTCCTATTAAAAATATAATAAAACACATACATACGTAATTACGTCAACAATGTTTTTTAATGTTGTTTTTCCAGTAGTTAAGTTCGCTACCTATTTGTACACATTTCTTTAAAGTTTTTTTATTATAGTAAGTATTAAGTAATTAATAACAAAAAAAGGAGAGCCATGAGAGATAAGGACAAAAAATTATGGTTGTCCCTTTTACGAAATGTCCAATATATAACTTTTTACATAAGAAAAAAATAAAAAAATAAAGCCATAATGGCCTTATATTTCATGGCTCTATCGCACCCCTCCATAAAAAAATTATTTATTTATCAGATAAATATTTGAAGGGTTTCATGAACTTCTGCACGACAGAATGGACATACTAGTTTACTGGTTTGATCAATTTTGTGAGTTTGCATTGTAAGACAGCATTCACTGCGAATTTTCAAGTGCTTACAAGGAAAAAGTAAGATATTTGGCTGCTTTATGAAACAAATCACACACATATTATTATTAATTGTATTCTGGTTGATTTCAATATGGTTTGACGACTCGTCTTCAATGTCCTCTTCCAAATATGATAATTCTTCAAAAAGATCTTCATCAGGCTCCATTTGTACAATTAAATTATTTTTTGATAACACCAGTTGGTCAAGGAATTTAGAAGGAGTTATAGTACCTTGCAAGAGATCATTCTTGAATTTCGAAATCATATCTGCTTTCAAAACACGGGACTTTTTAATACGCTTTTTTTCCACACTACCATTGGTATTCATCAATAGTTCAAATTTTCTTACTTTTTCAAATTCTTGCATCTGTAAAAATGCTACAAATTTGAAAAAAGTGGCCTTTTTTGGAATGATTTTTCCTATGACGCTATTGTAAGCTTCTATTGCAGACGTAGTGCGGATTTCAGAATCGAAAACTGAAAAGTTATGTGGACCGATCTGTAATAATGAAATCATAACACCTTTTTGTAAATATTCTGTAAAAGGGAATATTGTACCTTTTGCATCCATTGATTCTCAAAACATCTTATAAATGATTTGAATCGTTGAAAGCGTTCAATTTTCCTAAATCTTCGGTTAGTAGTTGGAAGCTATCCGAAATGTGCATTCCAGGTAATAATGGAAGAGATACAAATTTGTGATAAATTTTAGACGCTTCTTTATTTTGCTGAATATATTGAGCGAGCCTTTTGTCCTTCATGGTTATGAATCGACGCAATGCCTGGCAATAATGGAACCAACAACCAAATATTTTTGAATCAGGGAAACTTTTTTCAATTGCGCTTCTCAATCCTGTTTCATAATCCGTTATAAAAGTTGCTTGTGACAGATCAATAATGCTCCTTTGTATATAACTTAATAAATGCTGATATGCTTTAAGAGACTTTTTGGTCATCAGTTCGAGAAGAAAGAGGAATACCTAAAATTAAAAAAATAATCTATATAAATAAAAATGAATCGTCAAAATGTATGTACGCTCATAACTTTCATACGACTGAACCAAATTTGATCATTCTTTTTTTAAATGTTCGTTGAGGTTCAGGGATGGTTTCTGCGGAGAAAAAAATTCGAATAATTGCCGGAAAAACCCCTAAAGAAAGCCTTTTTTTCTCATCTTCTTCTTCTTCTTTACTGGCGTAGACACCGCTTACGCTACGTAGCGCCAATTGGATATTCCAAGCGAGGCCAGGTCCTTCTCCACTTGGTCCTTCCAACGGAGTGGAGGTCTTCCTCTTCCTCTGCTTCCCGCGGCGGGTACTGCATCAAATACTTTCAGAGCTGGAGTGTTTTCATCCATCCGGACAACATGACCTAGCCAGCGTAGCCGCTGTCTTTTAATTCGCTGAACTATGTCAATGTCGTCGTATATCTCGTGCAGCTCATCGTTCCATCGAATGCGATATTCGCCGTGGCCAACGGGCAAAGGACCATAAATCTTTCTCAGATCCTTTCTCTCGAAAACTCGCAACGTCGACTCATCCGTTGCTGACATCGTCCAAGCCTCTGCACTATATAGCAGGACGGGAATTATGAGCGACTTATAGAGTTTGGTTTTTGTTTGTCGAGAGAGGACTTTGCTTCTCAATTGCCTACTTAGTCCGAAGTAGCACCTGTTGGCAAGAGTTATCCTGCGTTGGATTTCTAGGCTGACATTGTTGGTGGTGTTTACGCTGGTTCCAAGATAGACGAAATTATCTACAACTTCAAAGTTATGACTGTCAACAGTGACGTGAGTGCCAAGTCGCGAGTGCGACGACTGTTTGTTTGATGACAGGAGATATTTCGTCTTGCCCTCGTTCACTGCCAGACCCATTTCTTTTGCTTCCTTGTCCAGTCTGGAGAAAGCAGAACTAACGGCGCGGGTGTTGAGGCCGATGATATCAATATCATCGGCATACGCCAGCAGTTGTACACTCTTATAAAAGATGGTACCTTCTCTGTTAAGTTCTGCAGCTCGAACTATTTTCTCCAGAAGCAGGTTGAAAAAGTCGCACGATAGGGAATCGCCTTGTCTGAAACCTCGTTTGGTATCGAACGGCTCGGAGAGGTCCTTCCCGATTCTGACGGAGCTTTTTGTGTTGCTCAACGTCAGCTTACACAGCCGTATTAGTTTTGCGGGGATACCAAATTCAGACATCGCGGCATAAAGGCAGCTCCTTTTCGTGCTGTCGAAAGCAGCTTTGAAATCGACGAAGAGGTGGTGTGTGTCGATTCTCCTTTCACAGGTCTTTTCCAAGATTTGGCGCATCGTGAATATCTGGTCGGTTGTTGATTTATCAGGTCTAAAGCCACACTGATAAGGTCCAATCAGTTTGTTGACGGTGGGCTTTAATCTTTCACACAATACGCTCGACAGAACCTTATATGCGATGTTGAGGAGGCTAATCCCACGGTAGTTGGCGCAGATTGTGGGGTCTCCTTTTTTGTGGATTGGGCATAGCACACTTAAATTCCAATCGTTGGGCATACTTTCGTCCGACCATATTTTGCAAAGAAGCTGATGCATGCACCTTATCA
This sequence comes from Bactrocera correcta, assembly GCA_027475135.1. NCBI lineage: Eukaryota > Metazoa > Arthropoda > Insecta > Diptera > Tephritidae > Bactrocera > Bactrocera correcta. The sequence goes on along the minus strand of CM050322.1, from coordinate 72,659,519 downwards.
GCTCTTCGCCGCCGTGTTTGAATAGCTCGGCCGGCAATCCATCGGCCCCTGCCGCTTTGTTGCTTTTCAGGCGGGCAATTGCTATTCGAACTTCTTCATGGTCCGGCAATGAAACGTCTGCTCCATCGTCATCGATTGGGGTATCGGGTTCGCTTTCTCCTGGTGTTGTGCGTTCACTGCCATTCAGCAGGCTGCAGAAGTGTTCCCTCCATAATTTAAGTATGCTCTGGGCATCGGTGGCTAGATCACCTTGGGGGGTTCTACAAGAGTATGCTCCGGTCTTGAAACCTTCTGTAAGCCGCCGCATCTTTTCGTAGAATTTTCGAGCATTACCCCTGTCGGCCAGCTTATCAAGCTCTTCGTACTCACGCATTTCGGCCTCTTTCTTTTTCTGTCTACAATGCGTCTCGCTTCCCTCTTCAACTCTCGGTATCTATCCTATCCCGCACGTGTTGTGGTCGATCGTAACGTTGCGAGGTAGGCAGCCTGTTTTCTCTCCGCTGCGACACGGCACTCCTCGTCGTACCAGCTGTTCTTTTGCACTTTCCGAAAACCAAGGATTTCGGTTGCAGCTGTACGTGAGGAGTTTGAAATTCCGTCCCACAGTTCCCTTATACCGAGTTGTTGACGAGTGCTCTCAGAGAGCGGGAGTGCAAGCTGAGTAGAAAAACGTTCGGCTGTCTGTTGTGATTGCAGCTTCTCGACGTCGAAATATCCTTGTGTTTGTTGGCGTGCGTTTTTTGCTGCACAGAGGCGAGTGCGAATTTTGGCTGCAACAATATAGTGGTCCGAGTCGATGTTAGGACCTCGGAGCGCACGCACATCTAAAACACTGGAGACGTGTCTTCCGTCTATCACAACATGATCGATCTGGTTGGTGGTTTTTCGATCCGGAGACAGCCAGCTTGATGTATCTTCTTATGCTGGATACTAGTACTACAGATAACCATATTTCGGGCCCCGGCGAAGTCGATCAGCCTCAGCCCATTTGGGGATGTTTCCTCGTGGAGGCTGAATTTACCGACCGTAGTGCCAAAGATACCTTCTTTGCCCACCCTGGCATTGAAGTCGCTAAGCACGATTTTGACATCGTGGCGGGGGCATCTCTCATAAGTGCGCTCCAAGCACTCATAAAAGGCATCTTTGGTCACATCGTCCTTCTCTTCCGTCGGGGCGTGGGCGCAAATTAGCGATATGTTGAAGAGCCTCGCTTTGATGCGGATTGTGGCTAGACGTTCATTCTCCGGAGTGAAAGATAGTACTCGGCGACGGAGTCTCTCTCCCACCACAAATTCAACACCAAACTTGCGCTCCTTTATATGGCCACTGTAGTAAATGTCACAAGGACCTACTTTTCTCTGTCCTTGTCCCGTCCATCGCATTTCTTGGACGGCGGTGATGTCAGCCTTTATCTTTACGAGGACATCTACCAGCTGGGCAGCGGCACCTTCCCAATTAAAGGACCGGACATTCCAGGTGCATGCCCTCAAATCATAGTCCTTAATTCGTTTGCCATGGTCGTCATCAAAAGGGGGGTCTCTCATCCGAGGCTGTTTGTGACTATTCACTAGGGGTGTTTTTTTACGTGGCGGGTCCCAAACCCAGCGCACAACCCTAAGTAGGGAATGTTTCGCCTTCTCACTTTAGCTCGCCTTCAAACGGATGTTCTTAGGCTACCCAGAGGATACTTGGTCAAAGACCGGAAGTCGTGAGCTGCTTGAGTCATATGTAAAAGAATCGTTTCTGGCCACTCCCAAGTGAATGGCGATCAGAGAACTTTCCTCACTTGCGTGAACTTCTACACATGACTCCATCCTCCATACTTCGAATAAATGTTTGTGATTAGTAACGCTAAGAGAACGGCTGAACCAATATTGATGAAATTTCAAGGGGTTGTTCGTTGTGGATCAAGGAAGGTTTAGAAATAAAAATATCTTATACTTTTCATGAAAAGTCGGCAAATTGGATAATTTACTTTTTGGAATTATCCAATTTTTTTTCCATAAGCATTTTTTTTTTTTTTCAATTTTTGTTTGTTTTGTTTTTCAATATTTTGATTTGTAAATTATTTGAATAGTTCAATTTCGGCTATTCAAAGAAAAATCATTGAAAATTATTCAGTGAGAACTTTACGTGCCTTTTACACAAAGAGGTCAATTGCAGATTGAAATTTGTTACGAAGCCACCAAGAGGTCGCCTTAATATCGGTTGGTGTTCTTTTTGCCATCAAAGTATGGCAGCCCAAGGCAAGGAAAAGCAAGGCAAGAAGTTCTCCCAAGATGCGGTGATATACGTGCGGAATTATGGATCGCGGTTAATCAGCAAGCAACCGTCACGATGTCACAGCACGACATTTCAAACAACAGTTACGATGTTTGATGGACTTTATCTTGGAGGAACGTATATGTGGTGCTGTTAGATGCTAGATGTACTTTGTTGAATGGCAAAAGAGAGGTTTGACGCACGTACACATTGTTTTTTGAATGGTGGATGGTGGTTACGCCAGATCAAATTGATGAAATCATTTCTGCAGAAATTCCTGATGCAGAGAAAGATCCAGTATTATACGAAGTGATGAAAACCAATATGGTTCATGGCCTTGCGGACACCAAAATTCCACTTCGGTTTGTATGTCTGACCATAAATACACGAAACACTATCCACGTGCTTTTCTTTCGGAAACACAGAGTAGAAATGATGGAGATCCACTCTATAGGCGTCGCTCACCAGACGACAATGGCAGAACATTCAGCACTGACAACACATGGATCTTACTATATTCACCATTATAGTCTTATTCACATTTAAAACTCATATCAATGTTGAGTATTGCAGTTTGGTGTAATCGCTAAAATACGTTTGTAATTTTCGTGACCAAAGGAAGCAACATGACGGTTATTGGCCTTGAACGAGATGACATCGATGCGAACTGAACTAACTGAACTGCAATAAAGCGCTTTGTAGGATATTTACTTTTGCAATTCATGAACGCTTTCCGACTGTTGTACGTCTCGCACTTAATTTGGAGTATAATCGAAGAGTGTATTTCAACCCAAGGAATACAGTACAAAAAATTGGAAATGGTTTATTTCCGGTTGATAATTCCGGTGGTTCGATATCAATTCCATTCGCTGGTTATCAATTCACGAAAGATGAACTCATCACGAATGTTCGGGCATTGGCCAAATTATCGTGTATCGTGTTATATTCCTTAAGTGCACGCGCAATGCTAGCTACCAAAAATGCCAATGTTGTTGACTTAAACTGGAAGTTTCAAAGTTAAATTTCGGGAGACTTGCGCTCATACAAATCGATCGATCGTTTTGGCAATGAAGACGACGCCCTGAATTATCCGCATGCGCCGAAACTATAACGGAACTTGATTGATTGTGACGCAGCTATCGAAAACAAAGGGGCAGAATGCTTGATTCTACGAATTCCTTTGTTTTCTAACAATTTGTCATTTCAGTTCAATCGTATTTCGTTTTCAGTGAAAATTGCATTTGAGATGACAATCAACAGGACACAATTATAGTCGCTAGAAGTATGTGTTTTTCACACGGGCAGATATATATAAGTGGCGTGCTCAAGAGTTGGAAAACCATATTTTCTGTACACCGGAACAGACACCAAAAAATAAACAACATTTCAAGCTGCGTTACATTAAAAAAATTAAATGACAAATTCAACTTTCTTTTCATTTCAAAACACATAATTTTACGCAGGACAACGGCTGCGGGGTCAGCTAGTAAATGTATAAATATGTATACATAATATAAATCTATATATAGTTATGAATGGAATTAATTACCGAACCAAAGTATTCACAATGTAAGATTAATAGTTGTTTAAAGCTTCCTAGAGGAAGTACAGAAAAATTACCATCAATTAAAATGTTTCTTTTCGAATTAACAGGAATGCATTCTATCATCAGTTCAACAGTTCTTCCGGAACAAAAAACGCAATATGCAAAGTCTTTCTCTTGGTATCATATGTTGAAAAAACTGCCATTGTGTATTTCCATTTAACTTGGAATAACCGAATTTATTATAAACTGCTGCGTCTTGGAAAACTTCCTGCACTTCTGCCGGTGTTTTGGGAGAATTTTTAAAATTTTTATTCGCAATATACTGCAAACTCCGCTGTATTTTGTCAAAGACAATATTTTTGCTTTCGTTTTGATTTCTGCAAAGACTTTATTAAGTACTTACTTAATAAATAATAATTATCATGTGGGTGGTACTTACTCCATGTTAATATTCACAAAAATATTGCGAATACTTCCAGCGCAATTGTTTTCAGTTGGCTTTTCGTTAAGACGTGCGCATTTTGTTTTTACATTATTTAAAAATTTTAGTTCTTTGTACAGAGCCTCTTGATTATCGTGATTGTGCGCTTTATAATTTATTGCTTTAATGCAATCGCTGCCAAATAACATTATTCGTGATGGACAATCCTTTACATAACAAACATAAAAATGTTTTTCTAATTTAGTGCACGTTTTAATATATAATTGTTTCTCAAAAAAATATAAAGAAGCTTGCTGTTATTCCTCTTCCCTGCAATTATTTCGTATGTCACACTCATGTTCACTATTGAAATTCACATACTTAACTAATCAATATAATGATAAGGTCTTGTAAACTTGCACACTTAACTACGAATTTGAAACAATACCATTCATTTCGAAAAGAGCGAGAAATACCGGAACTTTTCGAAAGCATATTCTACAGTACAATAATTTTTTTTTTTTAAAAAGCAACAAAAAGAACATTATGAAATTCAATGAGAAACAACGTGAAGAGCAACAAATAACGGCAAAAATTATTAAGCATTTACTTAAAATGCAAAATTATGAAAATGAAATAAGTCCCACTTAAAACGAAATAAATATAAATTTAGGGGTATGAAATAACTCCCACTTTACAAAATGAATTTATTCCCACTCAAAACGAAATAAGTCCCACCAATTGACGAAATAAGTCCTTCTTTTAAAAACGAAATAACTCCCACTTTCGAAATAGCAATTTTTGGTGGGACTTTTTTCGTTTTTAAAAGTGGGACTTATTTCGTGGGAGCTATTTGATAGACCTAAATATTTTGTTAATCTGCATAACAAAGTCAAAAGAAACGCAAAAAATAAATTTCGATAAGTACCCGATGTACGCACATATGTATATACTATAAGTATGTATATCTCTACTAATTATATAAAATCGCTTATATGAAAAATGTTTGTAACGGCTAATCTCCTAAAGTTCTGAAGCGATTTTTATAATTTTTTTTTTCAAAATAAAGCATTTGCTCTAGGCTCGCGAGTGGCATACTTATTTTTTTAATTTTCCGAAATCAAATCCTTTTTTCTTCGGGTTGAAGTTTTTGAAAAACCAAAAATATTGCAAGCATAAGGTTTTTTGTTCACCAAACGTAGGCTACAGCGAAGCGCGCTTTGTGTGTGTGCGTATGCCCTTTATCGTTTGCGGCACGCACTCTCTCTCTCTTCCATCTCTGCACATCTTTCCCAGCATAACGTAATGAAGTAAAGTACATACATATGTATGCACTCTCTCTCTCCAATCTCTCGCATCTTTTACTACATAACTTATTGAAGTAAAGTGCAAAGCAAAAAAGTTTGCATATGTAAACGATCGCAGAACAAGTGAAATAACGCTAAACAGCACAATCAAATGCTCGCATAAATTGCCGTATGTTTGCATGTATGTAGATATGTAAATACAGTGTCAACTGTATTTACTCTGTTTTAAAGTTACTTATTTTGTAGCAACGCACCGTTGCTTGAATTGCTTTTCTTATTGGCTTTGTACTTTTTTGTAACAAAGCACATTGAAAATAAAAACAGAACGCTCTCCGTAAGGAACATCCAGAAACCAATAAAATCAAATATTAAGATGTAATGTGGTTTTCATGTGTGTCTGCGAAATACTTGCTGGTTTCTTCTAACTTTTTTGTATTTATGATCGTATTCTGCAAAGGGTAGAGTAAAATTGGAAATTTATTTTCTTTAAATCAAAAGCTAAAGATTAGATTTAAGCGAAACTAATTTGGTTAATAATAAATATATGGTTTTTACAATAAAAGCTTTCAGAGATGCCAAAAGCAAAATCTCAATTACTTAGATCTTCATCAAATAGACGGCAAAGTCAGCTAAGACGAAATGAGACGGTCGACGAGAGTGCAAATCGCGTAGAGAATGTAAGGTTGTAAATGATGCAGAATAGAAAAGGGGCGATTGCTTTCAAATCAGCGTTTAACTATAGACAGGATTGTAATTATTTGGACCATTCCCTTTTATTCATTGGTCGAATGAATGGCATTTGCAATTTTTGTAAGGCTAAAAAGTGGGTGAAAGAGGCACCAGGTATGTATGTGTTGTAGCAAGAGCCATGTAAAACTAATAGATATAGGTGTCTTTATTGTTCTGAACAGAAAAGGTCGCAGTGTCGCTGCCTTTGTTGACATATTTACAAATGTATTTAATTGCTTGCACAGAATTGCAGTAGGGTAGAAGGGGGAGGCTTTGACATGTGGGAGGCTTCGTCTTTCTCAAATTTGGCATGCTTTATAACTGCTATTGGTTTAGTTCCAAGAACAAACAGTGGCGACGTTGACTGCGATGCTTTCATATGAATTATTCAGTCATTTCTTGAACACGATGGTGTACGGAGTGTTTTTCTATTTTTCAAGTGTGTATATGTAAAAAGTGTTCGTAAGTATTAGTGTGTAAAAAATACATTTTAAGACCTATTACTTTCGTTTTTTCCCCAAACATATTATAATAAAAGTGTGATTTGCTGTTATTTATGATTTTTCAATAAATAATAGTGCGTAGTTTTCAAAGCGAAAAAATGTAAGTAATCGCGCAAGGGAGGATTCGACAAAATCTTTTGGGGAGGTTTCGACACGTTGTCGAAGCCTCCCTGGTATATTTTACTTATTTAAGAATATTTTAGAGCTATTGAGATGCCAAATATATATAAAAAGAAGTTTCCCAACAAAACAATTGATGAAGAAAATATGAAAAAAGCATTGGAGGATATAAAAAGAAAAAAAGAAACACCAGCAAGCGCTGCCCGCAAATATGGATTAAAGCGCACAACACTTACATATATCGCGACTATTAAAGGAGCAAACGAATGTAGGAGTTGTGAAGGATTATCAGTCTAAATACTCGTCGAACCAAGTTCTTACAGCTGCGCAAGAAAGAGATTTAACGGTATATTTCAAAAAAACTTCTAGTCTTCATCACGGGCTAACGTATGACTTGGCTAGACGTTTCGTTTTCGAATATGTTTCTAAATATAAAATAAAATATCCCCCAAGCTGGGACAAAGAGAAGAAAGCTGGAATTGATTGGTTGAAATGCTTCATGCATAGAAATAATGATTTAAGTCTTCGAAAACCTGAAAACACCAGCATATCACGCCTTTTTGCATTTTCTCAGGAAGCGGTTTCTTTATTTTTTTCGAACTTAAAATGTATACTTCTGACCGAATTTACAACATAGATGAGACTGGAATAAGTACTGTTTTGGATTCTCCTAAAGTAAGAATTACTCCATTTTTATATTTCAAATACCCTACAAGTTCTACAAACACTTTTAGGTTATAGCTGAAAAGGGAAAGCGAACAGTATCGCAAGCTGCATCTGCAGAGCGGGGAAGTTTAGTAACTATGGTAGGGATTGTTAACGGATCTGGTAACCATATTCCACCGATTTACGTTTTCCCTCGTAAGCGCATGAATCCTAATTTTCTAAAGGGATCAGTGCCAGGCTCAAAAGCACTTTTATTAAACAATGGATGGATGAACTCGGAGCTTTTTATAGATGTTCCTATCCACATTAAAGGTCATGCGCGTTGCACTATAGACGATCCTGTTCTACTTCTGATGGACAACCATGCTTCCCATTGTAGTCTAAACAGCGTCATTTACAGTCGAGAAAACGGAATATGTTTACTATCTTTCCCACCCCATACCTCACACAAACTTCAGCCGCTTGATGTATCGGTATTCGGACCTTTCAAGAATTTTTGTAAGCAATCATTTAATGATTTTATGATCAACAATCCGGGAAAGAAAATCGAAATTTCTGATATAGCAAATCTAATAAGGACTCCATTTTTGCGAGCTTTTTCTCCCAACAATA
>CM050322.1:72629353-72650353 GCA_027475135.1 Bactrocera correcta | reverse complement strand
TTTTTGATAACACCAGTTGGTCAAGGAATTTAGAAGGAGTTATAGTACCTTGTAAGAGATCATTCTTGAATTTCGAAACCATATTTTCTTTCAAAACACAGGAGTTTTTAATACGCTTTTTTCCCATCAATAGTTCAAATTTTCTTGCTTTTTCAAATTCTTGCATCTGTAAAAATGCTACAAATTTGAAAAAATTAGCCTTCTTTGGAATGATTTTTCCTATGACGCTATTGTAAGCTTTTATTGCAGTGCGGATTTCAGAATCGAAAACAGAAAAGTTATTTGGACCGATCTGTAATAATGAAATCATAACACCTTTTTGTACATAAATATTCTGTAAAAGGTAATATTGTACCTTTTGCATCCATTGATTCTTAAAATATTTTGAATCTATCTAAAGCGTTCAATTTTCCTAAATCTTCGGTTAGTAGTTGGAAGCTATCCGAAATGGGCATTCCAGGTAATAATGGAAGAGATAGAAATTTGTAATAAATTTTAGACGCTTCTTTATTTTGCCGAATATATTGAGCGAGCCTTTTGTCCTTCATGGTTATGAATCGACGCAATGCCTGGCAATAATGGAACCAGCAACCAAATATTTTTGAATCAGGGAAACTTTTTTCAATTGCGCTTCTCAATCCTGTTTCATAATCTGTTATAAAAGTTGCTTGTGACAGATCAATAATGCTCCTTTGTATATTACTTAATAAATGCTGAAATGCTTTTAGAGACTTTTTGGTCATCAGTACGAAAAGAAAGGGGAATACCTAAAATAGAAAAAATAATAAATATATAAATATGTATACATAATATAAATCTATATATAGTTATGAATGGAATTAATTACCGAACCAAAGTATTTGCAATGTGAGATTAATAGTTATTTAAAGCTTCCTAGAGGAAGTGCAGCCTCCACGAGGAAACATCGCCAAATGGGTTGAGGCTGATCGACTTCGCCGGGGCCCGAAATATGGTTATCTGTAGTACTAGATTCCAGCATAAGAAGATACATCAAGCTACCTGGCTGTCTCCGGATCGAAAAACCACCAACCAGATCGATCATGTTGTGATAGACGGAAGACACGTCTCCAGTGTTTTAGATGTGCGTGCGCTCCGAGGTCCTAACATCGACTCGGACCACTATATTGTTGCAGCCAAAATTCGCACCCGCCTCTGTGCAGCAAAAAACACACGCCAACAAACACAAGGAAGGTTCGACGTCGAGAAGCTGCAATCACAACAGACAGCCGAACGATTTTCTACTCAGCTTGCACTCCTGCTCTCTGAGAGCACTCGTCAACAACTCGGTATAAGGGAGCTGTGGGACGGCATTTCAAACTCCTTACGTACAGCTGCAACCGAAACCATTGGTTTTCGGAAAGTGCAAAGGAACAGCTGGTACGACGAGGAGTGCCGTGTCGCAGCGGAGAGAAAACAGGCTGCCTACCTCGCAACGTTACGATCGACCACAACACGTGCGGGATGGGATAGATACCGAGAGTTGAAGAGGGAAGCGAGACGCATTTGTAGACAGAAAAAGAAAGAGGCCGAAATGCGTGAGTACGAAGAGCTTGATAAGCTGGCCGACAGGGTAATGCTCGAAAATTCTACGAAAAGATGCGGCGGCTTACAGAAGGTTTCAAGACCGGAGCATACTCTTGTAGAACCCCCAAAGGTGATCTAGTTACCGATGCCCAGAGCATACTTAAATTATGGAGAGAACATTTCTCCAGCCTGCTGAATGGCAGTGAACACACAACACCAGGAGAAAACGAAATATGGTCGGACGAAAGTATGCCCAACGATTGGAATTTAAGTGTGCTATGCCCAATCCATAAAAAAGGAGACCCCACAATCTGCGCCAACTACCGTGGGATTAGCCTCCTCAACATCGCATATAAGGTTCTGTCGAGCGTATTGTGTGAAAGATTAAAGCCCACCGTCAACAAACTGATTGGACCTTATCAGTGTGGCTTTAGACCTGGTAAATCAACAACCGACCAGATATTCACCATGCGCCAAATCTTGGAAAAGACCCGTGAAAGAAGAATCGACACACACCACCTCTTCGTCGATTTCAAAGCTGCTTTCGACAGCACGAAAAGGAGCTGCCTTTATGCCGCGATGTCTGAATTTGGTATCCCCGCAAAACTAATACGGCTGTGTAAACTGACGTTGAGCAACACGAAAAGCTCCGTCAGGATCGGGAAGGACCTCTCCGAGCCGTTCGATACCAAACGAGGTTTCAGACAAGGCGACTCTCTATTGTGTGACTTTTTCAAGCTGCTGCTCGAGAAAATTATTCGAGCTGCAGAACTTAATCGAGCAGGTACAATCTTTTACAAGAGTGTACAGCTGCTGGCGTCTGCCGATGATATTGATATCATCGGCCTCAACACCCGCGCGGTAGTTCTGCTTTCTCCAGACTGAACAAGGAAGCAACTCAAATGGGTCTGGCAGTGAACGAGGGCAAGACGAAATATCTCCTGTCATCAAACAAACAGTCGTCGCACTCGCGACTTGGCTCCCACGTCACTGTTGACAGTCATAACTTTGAAGTTGTAGATAATTTCGTCTATTTAGGAACCAGCATTAACACCACCAACAATGTCAGCCTGGAATTCCAACGCAGGATTACTCTTGCCAAAAGGTGCTACTTCGGACTGAGTAGGCAATTGAAAAGTAAAGTCCTCTCTCGACGAACAAAACCCAAACTCTATAAGTCGCTCATTATTCCCGTCCTGCTATATGGTGCAGAGGCTTGGACGATGACAACAACCGATGAGTCGACGTTGCGAGTTTTCGAGAGAAAAGTTCTGCGAAAGATTTATGGTCCTTTGCGCGTTGGCCACGGCGAATATCGCATTCGATGGAACGATGAGCTGTACGAGATATACGACGACATTGACATAGTTCAGCGAATTAAAAGACAGCGGCTACGCTGACTAGGTCATGTTGTCCGGATGGATGAAAACGCTCCAGCGTTGAAAGTATTCGACGCAGTACCCGCCGCGGGAAGCAGAGGAAGAGGAAGACCTCCACTCCGTTGGAAGGACCAAGTGGAGAGGGACCTGGCTTCGCTTGGAATATCCAATTGGCGCCACGTAGCGAAGAGAAGAAACGACTGGCGCGCTGTTGCTGACTCGGCTATAATCGCATAAGCGGTGTCTACGCCAGTAAAGAAGAAGAAGAGGAAGTGCAGAAAAAGTACCATCAATTAAAATGTTTCTTTTCGAATTAACAGGAATGCATTCTTTCATCAGTTCAACTGTTCTTTCGGAACAAAAAACGCAATCTGCAAAGTCTTTTTCTTGGTAGCATATGTTGCGAAACTGCCATTGTTTATTTCCATTTAATTTGGAATAACCGAATTCATCATAAACTGCTGCGTCTTGGAAAATTTCCTACACTTCTGCCGGTGTTTTGGGAGAATTTTTAAAATTTTTGTTCGCAATATACTGCAAACTCCGCTGTATTTTATCGAAGACAATATTTTTTTTTTCGTTTTGATTTCTGCGAAGACTTTATTAAGTACTTACTTAATAAATAAAAATTATCATGTGGGTGGTACTTACTCCATGCTAGTATTCACAAATACGAATACTTCCAGCGCAATTGTTTCCAGTTGGCTTTTCATTAAGACGTGCGCATTTTTTTACATTATTTAAAAATTTTAGTTCTTTGTACAGAGCCTCTTGATTATCGTGATTGTGCGCTTTATAATTTTTTGCTTTAATGCACTCGCTGCCAAATAACATTATTCGTGATGGACAATCCTTTTTTATATAATATAATTGTTATTCCTCTTCCCTGCAATTATTTCGTATGCCACACTCATGTTCACTATTGAAATTCACAAACTTAACTAATCAATATAATTATAAGGTCTTGTAAACTTGCACACTTAACAACAAATTTGAAACAATACCATTCATTTCGTAAAGTGCAAGAAATAACGGAACTTTTCGAAAGCATATTCTACAATACAATAAATTTTTTTTAAAAAGCAACAAAAAGAACATTATGAAATTCAATGAGAAACAACGTGAAGATCAACAGATAACGGCAAAAATTATTAAGCATTCACTTAAAATGCAAAATTATGAAAATGAAATAAGTCCCACTTAAAACGAAATAAATATAAATTTAGGCGTATGAAATAACTCCCACTTTACAAAACGAATTTATTCCCACTCAAAATGAAATAAGTCCCACTTAAAATAAAAACGCGTAACGAAATAAGTCCCACCAATTGACGAAATAAGTCCTACTTTTAAAAACGAAATAAGTCCCACTTTCGAAATAGCAATTTTTGGTGGGACTTATTTCGTTTTTAAAAGTGGGACTTATTTCGTGGGAGCTATTTCATAGACCGAATGTCTCATACTCAATACGAAATCAAAATTAGCCACCATCACGTGAAAGCTGAGTTATCTCTGATAACTGTCACTCACTCATAACTGTATACTGAGCTGACTGATAACGGAAAACTTTAGAATTCCGTCCCAGGCTTTCGGGAATAAAATGGGTATTGTCGGATAGAGGAGGTCCTGCAGATTAATAATATATAGATATAACTGCAGGAAAGTTCTAGTTTTCGATATAATTGCGTTGAAAGTTAAAATTTTCAACTATTTAAAGATCGATTTGGAATGCCCATTAACACTTTATTAATTCGAAATACAATATAAATAGCACAACAGGCCGCACATTATCAGGACATACCAACAAGCAGGTCGTCGTTACCATCTTCAATTATCCCAAACACTCAGTGACCTTCCACCCTCCTGCCTAAAATAGGAAAAATATAAATCTATAAAAAAGTATAAATAATTATGCCTTATTGTTTATTTTTAATATTGTCTTTGTTATATTTTCGTTTGCCAAATTTAGTCTCATCTATCTGAACTTTTATGCCAGGGCCACCAATTCTACCTAACGCTTCTTGATAAACTGCTTGATATAATCAGAGAACATAAACCAAAGAACAGATTCGATAGCGACATTTGTAAAATTTCAACCGGGGAACTCCCCTCACAACGATGGAATTCACTCCGTGAAATATTAATGCCCGGTTTCACAGTTCATACTTAAGTTGTGCCTAAATAAAATCTTAGCTAAGCACTGTTGTAGACTGAGTAGTCGTTTGCGTTTCACAGTCAATGCTTAAATTCTATAAAATATTATTATGATATATGGCAACGTTGTGGGCAACATATGTTTTACAAATGTTATCCACAAACATATGATTGAAATATTTAAATTATAACAGACAATACATAAATTTGCGAGGAAAATTATATCAAAAATTGATGAAAACAACAAAAGAACCCCAAATTTCATGACTAGTGAGTCGGAGCACCTATGGGAACTGAAGGAAAAGTATAAGCTGTTATTGAGTGCAAGCGAACCGACACTTACCCTACGCTACGCAAGATGTCGCTGAAAATTCAAAGCAAATTCAAAACAAAAATCAGCTGTTATTTATGCATTGCTTAAGCCTCCCATTTTCAGTGCTTAAGCATAACCTAAGTATGAACTGTAAAACACTATTTTCCTGTTTTATCTTAAGCACAACATAAGTATGGACTGTGAAACCGGGCATAAGCATCACAAATAAGTGTGTAATCGAACAGCTATCGTCGTTAACATGTTTCAAATTACAAATTTGTATGTGAATATTTTAGAAATTGTCTTTCTTTCCTCAACTTGTGCTGTGACAAAAAATGCAGACGCACCGTAATTGACCAATAAGACTCAAATAAGCCTAAGACATATTTTCTAAGTACTTCATGTTACAACGACAAAAAGTTCATTCATAAGGTACGCGCGCATGCTACAAAATAAAGTGCGATCATTTACAATTCTGAACTGTGTTTTGTTTTCTGGCACCTGGTCAAAAACAATTGGTTTTCATATATAAAGGTCCGTATCCACCTCTTACTTAAGTCATCGATCAAGAAAAAAATACATTAGGGGTATTCTCTTGCTCTTGCAAAACCCTTGCACGGTTCAAACACACACAGAAAAATATTCGTAAGGGCTGTAAAATATGTCAGACCATTGCAGAACTCTTGTAGAACCCCAAAGGTAATCTAGTCACCGATGCCCAGAGCATGCTTAAATTATGGAGTGAACACTTCTCCAGCCTGCTGAATGGAAGTGAACGCACAACACCAGGAGAAGGCGAACCCGATTCCCCAATCGATGACGATGGAGCAGACGTTCCATTGCCCGAACGAAGTTTGAATAGCAATTACCCTCCTGAAGATCAACAAAGCGGCGGGGGCCGATGAATTGCCGGCCGAGCTATGTAAACACGGCGGCGAAGAACTGATAAGGAGCATGCATCAGCTTCTTTGTAAAATATGGCCGGACGAAAGCACGCCCAACGATTGGAATTTAAGTGTGCCATGCCCAATCCATAAATAAGGAGACCCCACAAACTCAAACGACAAACTTTTTAAAGTTCGTTCACTTATAAATACATTCCTGAAAAAATCTTATGATATTCCAAAAGATGAAAACTGCTGCTGTGATGAAATGATGATTCCATGCAAATCGAAAACTGGATTGAAGCAGTATATGCCTAAAAAGCCTATTAAATGGGGCATAAAAATATTTTGCCTATGTAGCTCAAATGGGATTGTTAATGATCTGGAAATATACCAGGGAAAAAACACAATTGTTGGAGACTCAAAGTTAGGTTTTTGTTCGGATATTGTTATTCAATTATGTAAAACTATTCCGGAAAATAAAAACCATAAGATATTTTTTGATAACTATTTTACCACTATAAACTTATTAAAATATTTGCGAGGAAAGGGAATATGGGCAACAGGCACCATACGAGGAAACAGAATTGGAAAAGCTCCCCTGAAACCAGAAAAGGATTTAAAAAAGTTAGGAAGAGGTAGCTATGACTATTGCATTGAAAGGAAACAAAACATTATCGTTTTGAAATGGCTAGATGGGGGCTGTGTTCAATTGGCTTCGTCCATTTATGGTGATAAAGACACAAAAGAGGTCACCAGATTTTGTTCAGAGCAAAAGAAAAGGATCGTTGTATCACAGGCTAACGTTATAGCTGTGTATAATGAATATATGGGAGGAGTCGACAAGATGGACTTTTTGCTGTCTTTGTATCGAATTTCTATTCGGACAAAAAAGTGGACCCTTAGAGTTTTCGACCATTTTCTGGACTTAGCAGTATGCAACTCTTGGTTAGAATATCGCAATGATTGCGAAAGTAATAACATAAGAAAGAAAGATCAAATGGATTTATTAGCGTTCCGGAATGATGTAGCTGATGGATTGCTGGCATTGGCGACAGTTCAAAGTGTCGCACGGAAAAGAGGAAGACCCAAGCAATCGGAGGACTTAGACCTTTCTAGCACTCCATCAACTTCGAAATCAAGACCTTCATATGAAAGGGCACCTTCAGGTTCGATTCGTTTCGATGGTATTCAACATTGGCCTGAGTATACACCTGTAAAACGTATATGTAAAGTACCAGGATGTAAAGGATATTCCAGATACTTGTGTGCCAAATGTAACTTTTTGCAAAAATTTCAGATTATACCATGAAAAGTGAAGTAAGTTATAGATTTATTGATATATTTGAATTAGTTTTATTACATTTCTTTTTTTTCAGAGAACTATGCAGATGCAGACATACTCTTGAACCAGAAATTGACAATGAATTCCTATTTTTTATAGTTTTAGTTACAGTGAACTCTTGTTTTTAATAGTTTTTTGCTTTTGCTTGTGTTTAAGTTTAAAAAAATACTTTTAATCCAATAAAAACAACAATTTTAAAACTGAATTAAAAACTTATATATTATATTTTTTTTTCCTTTAAATAGATTCTATGCCATATGGCATAGTGTCCAAAACCCCTTTTGCAAACAAAATGTTAAAAAATTTGTTTTGATTATTCATAAAGTGGGCTTAGGTATATAAAAAAGCTAAAAATTAGATTTTTAAAACAAAAACAAGAAAGAAGCCCCGAAAGGGTTAAACAAGAGCAGCACTTTTTCCAAAAAAAAACTGTTTGTGTGTTTGTTCGCTGTCAACCAAATGAAACATTAGAAGTTATGTGGGAATCTCATCCCACCTCATTCGTGTTGAATTAGACCGTATGGTGAAAGAACTCGGTACGTACACATGTATGTAAGTACATATGTACGAATTTCTCGCATTTAATGTTGCTGAACTCATTTCAAATTTTTAGGCTGTTCACGGTAAGGTGGTTATCGGGTTATGTGCTTATTAGATTAAAAATAACCTCTATGCTCCGTGAGCACCCTATGTTGTATGGTTATTTGCTTATGTTTACACAAACAGCTGTTCATTGTTTACAATTTTAGTTCAATGAAATTTGATTTCGGCTTCCGTCCATTTTTCACCTCCATTTCTTGCCGGCGCTTTCGTGTTTCTGTAGACACTAAAATTAGAGTATAAATAAATGACAAAAAGTGTATATTTGTTTTGTACTTTGTGATTCTTATTTACTTTTGATAATTGTTGATGCTTTTCGTTGCTTTTTATTTCGGTTTTATTTGCTGATTGTAAACAAAAACCAGCTGTTAATAGCAGATTTTCCAATAAGAAATTCTAAATGGAAATGCCATTCGCTTAGTTTTATTTATTTTTTGTGCTGCCATTTAGTAAAATTCCAACGACTTTCTAACACTGGAAATAAGCAAATAACCACATAATCTGTAAACAAGGGCCTCGGTTGGTCAACTTTGGTTATTTTGTCATACCGCATTTTGTTGTTGTTCATTTAATCACATAACCACATAACCTGATAACCACTTTATCGTGAACATCCTATTTATTCAAATTGCATTCACAATATTTGTCACATTAGTAAACAGCTGAATCGAATATTGGTTTTGTGTATGTTCGAAAAGACGAAAATCCAATCAGAAAATCCAATGTGACACCATTTAAAATCAGAATTGGTTTTCAATTCTGACAGTTAAGCATATAATACATATGTATGTACATTAAATTTCTTCATCGAAATAAACCGTTCTCTTCACGTTCAATAATTAAAATACAGTTTTTGAATAGTTTTTATTGATTCGGGGCGCGTTACATTTCAATCAATACAGCGTTTATCCTTATCCAATTAAATACTTTAAATACATTGTTGATTTAATATCAATAATTTTGAAGATATTACATCAGTAATTTTCTTATGTTTCTAAACGGTAAGTATTTACATATTTTTTACTGCGGCACATATTAATAATATGGCAATTTGTGCATAGTTAATCATACATATAGAACTCAGCAAATTTTATACTGAAATTATAAAGTCATGTCTGGAAGACGTCGTCGTTCGGACATAGGTCGAAGTACAATGAACGCCAGAAGACTACGTTCAGCAAGAGATGAAGAATCGTCAACGGAACGTGAGGCTCGCCATAGTCAGGCTCGGCGACAAGAAAGCTGTGAACGTTGTATATAAAGACATTCTGTCATATATTAATTGTTGTTGTAAAAATAAAACAAATATGTAAAAATGCAAAAAAATGTGGTGTATGAATTTAGATATTCCAAAGATAGCAAGGAAATCTTCATGGTATAAAGAAAGGGGAATTGTTTTCCTCCAAATGTAACGCGTGCGGGCCACGGGCAGTAATGAATAAATCAAAACTACGGGATCGATTTTAATCATTTTTTCGGTGAGTGACATAGGCCTTATATTTTATTTCCGTGCGAAGCCGGGGGGGGTTGCTAGTATATCATTAATTGAATCCGAATACGGACTGGCAATTTTTTACGCCTAATATTTTGTGGTTTAATTTAAATCTTCAGATTTTAGACTAAAAAAAACGTTCATATTGAGGACAACAAATTGATCGACCAGTTGGCGAATTTGAATGCGTTCTTGAAATCGTGTGCAACGGGACAGATTTTTTCTGTGACCGATATGGCAATCCTAACATTAGAAGAGCAAGAGAAAATAAACTTATGTGTGTAAGGACTGGTAGGTTTTATACAAAATTTCAAATGAACTATATTTCATAATAATGATTTTAATTAATTTTTGGATGAATTTAATGATTACTTTACATTTCCTCCAAGAAAAAATTGTTGTTTTCGTGTTTCTTCGCAAAACCATTTTATTGAAAAAATTTATTAAAAACTAGAACTAGATTTCTTCAAAGTGGCAGGAAATTTTCTTGACCATTTCTTAAACTTTTTTTTAAATGAAGTTTTTACATATTTTGAGAGCTGGATACTAAGCTATAAAGCAAAGAAGCTTGGAACTTTGTTTACGCACGAATTAAGAACAATTTTAGACGACCGGCTCTTTAGAGTGTCAGAATAAATGTGTCTCTTTATTTCAAAGTTTTTCTTGCTTTGATAGTTTTACAAAAATACTTATCTTCTAATTTACAAAAATTCTTATCTGTGGGAATATTCCACAGTGCTGCTTATCTTTTATTACTATCATGGGGCTGCATTTGCATTTAATATATATTTAGGATCAGTGTTTCTTCTCATATCTTAATTTTACATATCTTCTGGTTTTCTTAAATAAATGTATCTTCTTATCTACCAGACTATCTTCACACCATCTGTGTTTGCTATTGTTCTTGGGTTAGCATGGGATGTAACTCTTCCCACCTTAGATACAAAACTCTCCTGAGGTTTGTTTACAATTTCTATTCGTATTTGTTTTCTTAATATATACAAGAGAAGGCTTATTAAAAGTAAAATAATAATAAAAATTAAAAATGAAATTGAATAATTAATTTTCCTATGGTATTAAAGTTCTTTTTTCTATGTTCTTTAAATGTTCTAGTCTCTATCCTTCAAATGAAATTTTATTTGTAAAATTAGTTTCTTCATTTACAGGAAAGTAAAATCTTTGTTGGAATATTTTTACCTTATTAGAGAAAATTTGATTGTTAATTTCTAGTGTACAATTTTAGTAGTGTATTAAATAATTTCCTTCCAGTATTACTTTCCTGTGATCACAATCTTGTACTAGCTTAGTATTTTTCAAATTTTTTAATATTAATGTTTCATCGTCAATTTCAATTATTTCTGTTATTTCGTTCTTAATTAATAGACTTGTTTTTGTAAAAATACAATGTTTTGAAGATTTTAATTCATTAAGTGTTTTGTCTTTTTCATATGTATACGTTTTATTATTGTAATTAAAAACTGTTTCTGAAACGGAAGTAATCTCTCATTTGTTCATTTGAAATGGGCCGAATAACTTTTAATTGAACTGTGCTAAAATTTCGTGGTACTTTTACTATTAAAAGAAGCAGTTTTTCTGCATACTGAAAATGTTGTTGTATAATAAATGTTGCAATCTAAATAGGTCTACTTTGTTTATATCAACTTCTTCACTTGTCAAAATTCCATGTTTGGCGGCTGCAATGCTATCTTGAATATGATCAATATTTTCTTTAAGGATATGTATTCTTAAGATTTGCTTTTTAAACATGTTTTTTTAATGCAGCATTCTTTAGAATTTTATCGTTTCCTCTTTCATAATCTAAGTAGTACTTTTTCCTTGTCTTGTTCTATTGTTGTTTTTAAATATTTAAATGTTTTTTCAAAATATTTATTTATTTTAACTTTTTGGTTTAGGGTTGTAATAGAATAAATTATCCTTTCTATCTATGTTATACATTGTTCGAAATAAATATTTATTCATTGTCCCAACCAAATTAAATAATCCTCTTTTATGCCTATTCCCACTAGATTTAGGTATTAAGGTTTTAACTTTTGTTTTAAGGATTAAGAGTTCATTCCTAAGTAAATCGCGATGTAATGGCCTCAAGAGATTTGTATTAAAAGTCATGTTGTTAATTAAATATAAAATTTCATAAGGGTCTATAGCGTGTATTATAAATTCTGTTGAAACTACAATTTCCGTTTTGGATGTACAAATTTTTCCACATATCCGATGTTTTCATGAATCGGTTGGATGGTTAAAATGGGCATCGCTGTTGGAGCCATTGTCATTAGTATCAAAAATATTAGTGTCCAGTTGATCTGCAAATTTATTTTCTCTTTTAATATTGGTTATATGTACATTATCTAGTTTAAGCTTCCTATATCGTGGCGCGTTCTTATGACGTACTGCCACATAATTCTTAACAAATGCTTCTTCTTCATTTATTACAACATTTTCTCTTTTTTCATTAATTTTTTTAATATTGTTTTCTTTTGTTTTTTTTAAATTTTTTTGAATATTATTTCTTTATTTACTTTCCCTTTTTTCTATGTAAATTGGTCTTTCCTTAGTTACCGAATGAATCGATTTGTTATAAAATTCGATACATCTAAATGTTTTTTCTTGAACTGAGAGAGTCCTATATTCTAATTCACCAACTCTAAGTTTTTCGCTAATAGTATTATGAAAACGTTCTATATCCGAATTCCCTGTATGACTATTTGGCTTGGTAAAATGAACCTCTATATTTTCTATATTAAAAAATCCTTAACATTAACGTTATTAAATTCATTATCAGCTATAATTTTTCTCGGTTTTCCCTTTTAATAGAAACATATTGTCTAAGTTTTTCAACAAGAATCAAACTATTTCTGTTTTCCAAAGGCAATGCCATTGCAAATTTTGAGAATTTATCTATAGTTGTCATGAAAGTTTGCTTTGGGAATGTAAAAGTATCAACATGAACAATATCATTAATTTCATTAGGAGTTTCAACGGATATTTTAATATTGGATCGTTAACTAAAAGTCTTTTTAGTGTATAAAAAGCGGCTATAAATTGTTCATCTTTAATATTAATACGTACTCCCTTTTTAAAAAATTTTGTCATGCCAATAGCAATTTTAGCGAAATCTTTATTGAATTTTCAAAAATATCCTGTTGCTCCTAAGAAAGATATAATATGCTTTACTGTTTCAGGAAGCTTTAATTTTTTAATTGCTTCTGTTTATTTTATTAGGATTCGGTTTAAATCCTTCTGTAGTTAAAATGTGTCCAAGACATTTATCGATTTGAATTTTAAACAGTGTTCTCTTAATTTTTTAAAATCTTTTTCTATACTTTCCTTGTGTTCTTGAAGAGAGGAACTAAGTATGAGAATGTCATCTAAATAAACAACGCATATTTTATTAATGTATTCTCTTAAGAGAGAGTTCATTAATCTTTGGAAAGTGGCTGGGCCGTTCTTTAGACCAAATGGCATTCTTATGAATTCATAATGACCTAATGGTGTAGAAAATGCAGTTTTTTCCTATCACATTCTTTTATAAGAATTTGATGGAAACCTTTGGCTAGATCAATTGTCGTAAAATATGTTGCTTGACCTAATTTTCCAGATATGCTATCTATATTTGGAATTGGGAATTTATCAGATATAGTTATTTCATTTAGAGCCCTGTAATCTATTACTATTCTCCATTTCTTTTTACCAGAATTATCCATTTTCTTTGGGACAATCCAAAGTGGTGAATTGCATTCCCTTAACATTTTCCTTTCTACAGTATTCATGTCGAGCCTTTCTAGGATTGAAAAGTCTTTCCCAATGGGTTCAATTGAATGAAACGCATGGATTTAAAAATTGAATTTTATTGCCATTAATATAAATGTATTTTTTTTCAAAATTAATTATTGCATTTAATGGTCTCAAAATATTCTGCCCTATTAAGCAGTCGAATTTTCTATTAAAAAAAAGGTGTTAAATGCCAATGCACGATGTTTTCACTATTGAATTCCGTAGGCAAGGGAGTTTACACTTCTTCAGTAATGAAAAATTCACCACTCATTGTTTTTAATTTAATGGGATTTTCTAATTTATTTTTTCTAAATCCTAAATCTACTTTACTATTTAAAACTGAAGTTGTTGAACCGGTGTCGATTAAACACTTCATTCTATTTCCACCTGTAGTTATGTAGTTCTACTATTGGTAACTCCTCCCCCGGGCTGGTGACCGAAAATTTTCGCCCTGATTGTAATCCATATGGTCTACTTCCATGGGCACAGGCCTTTGACTTCTATGGCTATTTCTACTCGGTTGTGAATAACTATTTCGTAATGCTTGTTGTGGGTTATTATTATTATTCATTCTACTATTATTTCCCCAAAAACGTTGTTGTGTTGGAAAAGAAGGCTGAGGATTACTATCATGTACCCCCATTGTTTGAATCGTAATTATTTTGTGAGGGGTAATAACGCTGCCCATAGTTACTATATTTATTTTTATTTTGCTGGATTAATCCAGTATTCTCTAAGCAATGAAAAGCTTCCCTTAGTTTTCTAATATCCCTGCTCAAAATTATGGAGGACAAATGAGGACTAATTCCGTTTAAGAAAGTTTTTAGAAAAAATGCCTCGTTGGCTTCCGATGAAAAGGCTATGGGTTTCTCACTATCAAATTCGTACTTAATATTAGTTTTATCCAGTATATCCCTTAATTTTACAAAATATTCACTTACATTGTAGTGCTTAACGTTGATTGCCTGGTGGTACAGACTCCTGTAGCTCACCTTTACACCGAAGTTTCGGTTGAGTTCCTCCTTTACGTCGTCCCACATCGGTGTGCTTCCCCAAATGTCGGACTACCTTCAGGGCGTCTCCATTTATTTTCGTTAGTACGTGGCGTTGAATAACAAATTCCTTTAACGATGAGTATGGCATCCACTTTTCTTATAAATGAGGATAGGTCGCAACCATCACTTCCGTTGAATGGCCTTATTCTCGAAGCTTCCTTCAGGAGTTCGGAGCTGTTAATAGTTGCCATGGTGATGTTCGAATTTTCTTTTTTTTTTTTTTTAAAAACTGTTTCAAGGCCTCGGAAACGCCTTGTTTTATTTTTAGAATTGATTTTGTTTTTTCTTCTTTTTTATGTGTGAATTTTCTTCGGAAAATCCGAGCGACCCCCTTTGACCAATCTTAAGATTATGTCAGACGTTTACTGACTGCGCCAATTAAGAAACAATTTTAGACGACCGGCTCCTTAGAGTGTCAGAATAAATGTGTTTCTTTATTTCAAAGATTTTCTTGCTTTTATAGTTTTACAAAAATACTTATCTTCTAATTTACAAAAATTCTTATCTGTGGGGAAAAATTTCCCCAGTGCTGCTTATCCTTTATTATTATCATGTGGCTGCATTTGCATTTAATATTTATTTAAGGTCAGTGTTTCTTCTCATATCTTAATTTTACATATCTTCTGGTTTTCTTAAATAAATGTATCTTCTTATCTACCAGGGCTATCTTCACACCATCTGTGGTTGCTGTTGTTCTTGGGTTAGCAAGGGATGTAACTCACGTTTGCCTACAAGGTATTTATGAATGGGAATATTTAATAAGCATTGTTTTTCAGCTCTGTTAATCCGAGCTACATACAAAATTCAACTTGCATAATTTCATTCTTATATATTTTCTACTTCACTGATATAGCTAACTACTTGAAAAAATGTAAAGAATTTTTTTTTCGAAATGTAAGAGCGAATATAATCCAATTAAGGCCACTAGATGACGCTGTGCGAAAAGTTGATTTTTTAACCCACATTAGAGGGCGCTGTAAATAAAGCCCTGACTGTTATTAGTTCACGACAGATGGTGTAAAAAACAGATGACGATAATTAAGACTTTTGAACAAAGCTACCAATAAAAGCTTCTTACAAAAATACGAGATATTAGTATCTGTCGTTTTTGATTAAGATTTTTTTTAATTCTTTTGTTTGCTTGAAACATAAATGCCTGTATGTATATATTGATTACATGTAACATGTGCTGTATTTTTCAGGTAATATTTTCAGATTTACATTTGAGGTATGTGTGCGACTGCAAAAAATATGTTCATGTTTATACTATATTTACAGATATACACATATGGACATGGAAATAGGTGTGAGCTCAAATATAACTGAATTTACAGATATTTCGATATTTGACTTCAAATTAACCGCAATAATCGATAGAATAAGTAGGCGTTGCATTTAAATTCTCAAATTAAAACAGTTATCTTGTATAAGTGTATTACAAAAACAAAAAAAATCATTTACTTGCAAACCGAGCAATTTGGCGTGGTCACGAAAATAGGTGTGTCTGCCGTATTTTTAAAAATATTAAAGCTTTATTCACAAATTCTTTTAAAAAGGTAAGTTTGTATGTTGTGCTGAATTACTGGTGCAGAAAATAAGTAAAATTTTGAATTAGATGGGACGTTCGAGCCACTGCAGCATTGAGGAGAGGAAGCTGGTCCAAAATATGCGTAAGCAAGGAAAAACTTACAAATTTATTGCTGAAACATTAGGACGCTCCCAGAATTTCGTAACAAATGCTTTGAAAGTTCCAAAATCGTTAGACCGCCGCGGTGGTATCAAAAAAACCTCTTTAACGACCGATAATTACATATTGTCCATGGTAAAAAAAAAACCCTTTTGTGTCGTCTAGGACTGTTGCTGGAGAAATTGGGAACATAATCTCCAGTAGAACCGTTAGGAGGAGGTTAGCGAATGCAAATCTTCCTGGCAGAATAGCTCGCAAAGTTCCGCTCATGAGAAATGTGAATTTAAAGAAGAGGAAAGACTTTGCTCTTTCGCATGCATCATGGCATGGAGCAGAAGGCGAACGAAAATGGCGAAACATTCTCTGGAGCGACGAAACGAAAATAAATTTGTTTGGAAATGACGCAAATAGGACTGTGGCAGACCACAAGGGAAAGAATTTCATATAAAATTCACTAAAAAGACTGTAAAACACGGGGGCGGAAATATAATGCTGCGGGGATGCTTTTCGTGGTACGGGGTCGGTCCAATTCATCGAATAGAAAATACCATGGACAGATTTGTTTATCGAAATATAATGTCGGAAGTCATGTTGCCTTATGCTAAAGAACATATGCCTCTTGTGTGGAAGTTTCAACAAGATAACGACCCCAAGCATTCCTCTAAAGCGGTGAAAGATTGGTTCCGGGAAAAGAAAGTGGAGGTTATTGAGTGGCCAAGTCAATCCCCTGACCTAAATCCGATCGAGAACCTTTGGAATGAACTCAAGAGAGAAGTTTCAAAGCAGGATTGCAGCAACAAAACACAATTGTGGGAAAATGTGCAAAGAGCATGGTACAATATACCCATTGAAACTTGCCGGAAACTCATCTCATCTATGCCCAGAAGAATCGAAGCAGTGATGAAAAATAATGGTGGATACACTGGTTATTAATTATAGCACCTATTTCTTTTTACTTTTTTTGTGAGTTAATTGATTTAAGAACTTTATGTACTTCACACCTATTTTAGTGTCCAACTTAAATTGGATGTAATGTGGTTTTTGTTACCTTAAAAAATTTTTATCTGCTTTTGGACTCGGCAAAGCGCATATTTTCAATAAAAAATGAATGAACTCTAGAACGTGACACTCTTTTTTTTGAATGCGGCTATAATTTTATTGACCATTCATATTTTTTCAAACCTGTTAGCACACATCTATTTCAATGTCCATATGTGTATATATGTATGTATGAAAGAGTATTTATTGTATTGATTTGCAAATTTTTTATTAGATTAGATTAGATAAGATTAATTATAATTTGTATATTTGGGCAACATATACACATAGGGTTTCGAAGTGGGTTGCACTTCTAGCCTGATGTCAGAATACCGCAAAATTTCATGGCATACAATTTCATTGTTGTATGGATCTTCAAACCGGTGGTGAACGATGTTAAAGATGGATGCTGTGTTCATTCAGGATCGGGTAAGTAGTTCTTTTTTCTTTCAGTCTTCGAAATTATCTATAAAAATTTAAAGCCTTGATAATGTATGAAAGCTGCACACCTTTGGTGACATCACTGCCATATTCTATATTTTGTATAATAATATTAATGTAGACATAATTTATATGATGAAACGATTGTCGATAAAATACAGGGTAGGCCATTTAAAGTTGACCCATTTGTTTGTTTGCCAAAATTAAGGCGTCGCGGATAATCAGCTGGGTTTAGTTTTTGTGCCATTTGAATTTTATATGGAAACATCTTCAAATCTTTATGAATTATGGGTCGGAGAGTGGTGCGAGAGATGTCTAATTCCTGAGAGCGGCGATAACTCGATGTCGATGGAGTCTCCTCAATACTGGCTCGTACAGCTTCGATATTTTCATCAGAACGTCTTGTGCGTTGTCTGGATGCATGACTGGCATTACTGAGATTACCGGTGTTCACAAATTTTGCGTATACAGACTTAATTGTGTTCTTTAAATGGAGCACTTTTCACTTTATTTTTTTTTGCGAAACGCACGTTGAGTTAACACAATTGAAAAGTTATTTTGAATATAAAACTGAACAATTTTAGCGCGTTCTTTTGGAGTGTACATGGTATAAATTGTCTTTGAATGACGCTTCTAACGCGGTATAACATTAGCCGATTTGTCAGCACTGTTAAAAGTTACAGCGTTGCCAGATGGGTCAACTTTAAATGGCCTACCCTGTATATATGTTGCCATTAGAGGCGTGTCCGTTTGAGTAAAAAAAAAACATATATATATGTACATGTCCATCAGCCATCAGTAGTACATAATTTTGTTTCTCTAGAACATTATTGGTGGTTTTCAAAACTAGCCTCAGGCTACTCATTGTGATCCTGTGCGCCATTGCCGTATTCTGTCCCACGCCCCTATACGTAATACTGCCGGCACTTACTGCTTAAAGCAGGCAGTTTTTGGGCTGACATTGATTACAACTTCCTTATTGGAGGTAACGGGCAAGTGTATGAAGTTCGTGGTTGGAGTACAGTAGGCGCTCATGCCACAAACTGGACCTCCAAGTCTTTTGGGGCATTTACAATGCTGAGTGACAGAGAAAAATGTTCAGGCTCATTTCAACTAATGATATCTTTTGCTTTACCTTTCAAGTATTAGATGTATGCTTCGAAATATTGTGAAAGGGTTCTGTACACCTAATTCTTATTTAGATATACATATCTTAATACCTTTTGACCATCAGGCATTTTATCCTCCATTGTCCAGCTTTCGCAAGACCACGTTCGACTAACCTGGACACATAAACGAAGCTGACTGACATTATCCTCTTCCTCCTCTTCTTCTTTACTACCATTATGGAGCACGCCAGTCGCTTCTTTTTTTGGCCAATTCGAGATACCCAGTACAGTCAGGTCCTTGTCCACGTGATTTTTCCAATGGAGTTGGGGTTTTCTTCTTCTTCTGATATCGTTGTTGGTATTGCTGTTGGTTCCAAGATAAATGAAATTATCTATGACTTTAAAGTTATGACTGTCAACAACCATGTGCGAGCCAAGTCGCAAATGGGATGGCTGCTTCTTTTATGACAGGAGATAATTCGTCTTGCCTTCGTTCACAATCATCCCAATACAGAAATAACGGCGCGGCTGTTGAGACCAGTGAAATCAACATCATCGGCTTTGTTGTTTTTCAGGCGATTCGAACCTTATCATAGTCGGGAATGGAACATATTTTCTATCGTCATCGATTAGAGAATGTGCTCTGCACATCAGCCACTGATCACCACTTTGTGTCCTACAAGAGTTTGCTCCGATCTTGGAACCTCCCTTAAGCCGCCGCATATTTGCGTAAAACTTTCGAGTATTTTCTTGTCGGCCGGCTTCTCATGCTCGCGCATTTCGGCGCGCGTGATTTAAATAATAATAATATTGTGTTTATTATTTTACCAATTTGTTGAGTTTAATATCTGCACCTTCACGTTTGGTGGCAAAACTGAGACTAAGGCATAATAGGTTTGCTTACAACTATTTGTACTATCGACAGAACATTCCGGTTGTTCTGTGGTGTTTTTATTTTAACCCTTATGTTAATAACCGGGTACCCGGGTACCCACCGCGGTGTATTTGTGTAAATAGCTTAAAAAAAAATTCAATATTTTATTTTAAGCTCTCAAATCGTCGTTTTTTAACGTAAAAGGAAGCTATTTGTGAGTTAATTTAATTGATTTACTTTTTATTTTTTATTTTAACTAAGCTTAAACTCTAGCCATCGCCCTATTAGCAACCGGGTTCCCGGGTACCCACAGTGGGAATCATAGGAAATAAACTGTATATAATTTCTGTTAATGCATGCAACTAAATTTTATAAAAAAAATAAATAAATAAATTTTACACTTTTTTTATAATTAATGACATTGAACACATTGTACACGATTAACTGAGTGGTCGTCACAAACAGGTTGGTGACAATTGGCACAGGCATTCCATGTCTTTCGTATTGGCAAAGCATTGCAGACATGACAAGATCCTGTTACTCTTTCCTTCCGGTTTTATCTTCGGGACCAAGATTTATCACGACTGTTCCTGTTAGCGTATGGCACACTTTCAACGGCAATCTGTGGAGAAATGGCGTATTACTTGTGTTTCGCCGTGCGATGTTCAGTCACCGGCAATGCTAGTTCTTCACTTACGTGACGTTCGCTGACGTTCTATCGTTTTTTGACAATCATTTTATTATTTTCATAATAAGTTATATATGCCGCACGTGAAGAAATATCTAGCATATTGAAGAACATTGCCATTGGCCATCTCGAAGATCGTCGTTGACTGGTGTATCTCCGCACCATTTGGTCCATTGTGTCAACTCCAGCATTATGTTTATTATAAAAATTAATTATTTTTGGTTTTCGTTTAGCGTCATCACCAACTAATATATAAGAATGCATTGTCGATATCAGAATGAGAGCTTTATTTTTTTTAGGAACATAGGAACACATGGTAACCTTTTCGCGAAATCCAAAAACTGTCGAATACTGCTCCCGTGTCTTATTCGCTTCCATAACACTAAGGATGTAAGGTTTATTCTTTTTAAGACAATGGTAATATTCCACGACAACAAATGTTTAGCAACTGGTACAGAAGTAAATAAGTTATCCATGCAGATGTTTCTACCACTACTTCGGTACGGAGCCACCAATTCTTTCACTACTCTTTCACCCTGATTAACGATTCTACGTTGTTATTTTTTCCTTTCACTACTCTTTCATCCTGATTCACGATTATACG
>CM050322.1:71949261-71975074 GCA_027475135.1 Bactrocera correcta | reverse complement strand
AAATATGTACTGACATTTTCTTCCAGAATATTACTACCGCTATGCCAGGCGGAAGTACAAATCCTCGACTATTCAAACTCCCAATTAATAACAATAGAAAAGGGAGCGGCTAGACTACAAACATGAACATTTAGGATAATACATGAAATTGACATAGAAAAATATATGGACAGATTAGACCACATATAAGCGACTATTAAAATTGAAACTATCCGCAAAAACCCTAGCTACCCCTTCATATCCCACATTATAACACAGATAAGAGCCCAACTTAACAATTTAAAAGTAGAGCAAAAAATAAAAAGATCAATAAATTTTCTGGGTAGCGCATGGAAATGAAGACTACGAAATAATTTCAAATAAAATAAATAATGTCTTACAAAATAACAATAATCAGGTATTAATTAACAAACTTACAATAGGCAAAATTAGCAAGATAACAAATATTACAAATAATATAATTAAAACCATGCAAAGTGAAAAAAGTTAAGAAATTGAAGCAAAGAACTTTTGCATAAATTATGTTTTTTGTTTTATTTTCTGGTGGCAGAAGAACATACTGATTTTCTCCGCAACCTGATCTTGACAACGCGACATATAATTGGCCATGTGAAAAGCAGTCTTGGCGTAAATCGATCCCCACGTGTTTAAAAGTTTGCCCCTGCGATTTATGAATTGTAACGGCGAAAGATAGCTTAAGGGGAAATTGAATTGTTTTAAAATTAAAAGGTATATAAGTACTGTTTGACCAAATGCTGGACCAGTCAAAACGATTGCAACGATCACGTTATTACGAAGAAATTTGACTTGAAGTCGGGTCCCGTTGCATAAATTAGGTGGTTTCAGATTTCTAAGTAAAATTATTGGGGCGCCTATTTTTAGCTTAAGGGAATGTGGAGAAATGCTACTTGGGTTCATAGAATTTAGAAACTCCTGTGGGTAATGGACCACATTTTCTTGATCCATTACGTTATTAATAGATGTGTATGTGACTATATCTCCTTCAAGTTTATTTAAAATTATGTCATTAATTTCGTCCACGCTACTGTTTCTCGCCGCCAATATTGCCCTTTGACACATCCATTGGTGATCTTTATTTTCTATTTCGCTGATGTCAGGGTAAACTTTTGATATTAAATCCTCAATGTTACCTACTCTTACTTCTAAGTCGCGGTCAATTTCAATTTTATTTTGAAAATGAGGTATTTTCCCGTCTCCTACTAAAAGTAATTTTGAAGGGAAAGTTATACTACCTCCCCCAAAAGGGCTCTCATATTTGTCGATAATTTTAAAATATTTACAAACTTCTACGAGTATAATGGAGTTCTTTTAAGGCAAGACTTTACAATGTCTGCTCTAGTTCCCTTGCTATTACGGGTAAAATTTGTCGAGAGTCCCCAGTAAACATAAAAGAAATCCCACCCATGATTTTATCGCAGCTTCTAAGATCTCTAAGAGTTCTGCTTCTACGTGAGCTCTATGGATCATGGTACATTCGTCCCAGATTATTAAACTGACATCTTGTAAAACTTTTCCCAAAGGGCCATTTTTACGTATAGAGCACACGCTATCTTTCCCTAAAAAAACAGTTAAGGGCAGTTTAAAAGTGAAATGATATGTGCGTCCACCTGCTAATAAAGTTACAGCGTTACCTGACGACGCTACTGCTAAGGCTAGTTGTCCCTGAGACCTTACTTTTGCTAATATAAGATTAGTAATCTCACTAGAGCATCCAAAAAAAAAAACAAAAATCTTCCTTCATTGAAACGAACACTTTGCAGAACACCATAACACGCTGTACCTGGGCATTAACTAATATTGGTTCATTTTGAATAATATACTCATTTTATTCATTTATATCATACGGTTTTCTAACGGGTCCAAAAGCGAATAATTTCTTTTTGATGCAGGAAACCCAAAATCAGTTAGGGATTTGTCGCAAATCTCATGAATTTTATATTCAATTATGATTAGTCTATCATTGTATACATCATCATTATATGCTAATGTCATATCCTGATTCTCATTACGCAGTCTGTTTAATATATGTATGTATCTTCACATAAAGCTTTACGAAATTTATTCCATAACTCTAAGGGGTCAGATGGTTGGCAAAATATAAAGTTGATGGTAAATAATTCCCTTAATGTTGTAGCTGACTCGGATATGACAGCATGGGACATGGTATTTTGCCAATGTTCATCTCCCTCCAGTACACCTAATTCCTTGTAAGCGCTGTGATAAGTTTGGAAAATAACACCATTCACGGCCCTTAGATGTTCAAATGACACTGGCCTAAAGTTGTATCTTTTTTTACACCGGGATATCCTTCAACATCTTGCCACGTTTTCTTCTAGAAAATGAATTTCTTTGCCATTACGCCTGAGGAATTTCGTGATATAATAGGGTTTTTGCAAAATCGTCTCTTCCGCAAAGATCAAAGAACGCTGTAAGTGTCGTTGACGAAGGATTGTTAAGACGATCTTGGAGATTTTCATTATTAGAAAAATAAACTCTTTGTCCATTTTCCAAATGAACTGCTACATGAACTACTGCCGGAAAACGTTCATGAATAGAAAATTGGAAAATTCTCTAGAACGCTTCCGAGGAACTTATAAAGCGACCATTTAGGTGTCTTTCTACTTCATCGTTAATCATTTGGAACGAAAATGTCGCTTGATCAGAACCTTTATAAATATACTTACGGATGTACTTAACAGCTTTGACCAATTGACAAAACTCTACGTTAATGTGTGCATTGAAAATTCGTGATAGCATTGGATTATAGGGAATCACCCAACTATTATCCACACTCATTTCTGTACCTTTGACACGAATTACTGCTGTGTTTCCACCATTATCTGGAGACCTGCGCCTGTAGGTTGGGTAATCGTCATCCCCGGTTTGTGTTTCCGAAACAAAATGTTTAGGGTACTTTTTAGAACAAACGTTTTCTTTCATACATGGTGACGCAGGATTATGAAATCTGTAAGGACCATGTATCATATTTTTTAAGACAATATTATGAAGAATTGGATCTAGTTGTTTGTCAGATATTTTAGCCGATATTATTGCATCTATAGAATCTCGTTGTATTTTGTTAGCCAGCCACAATAAAATGTGGGCGTGAGGTAATCCTCTTTTTTGCTATTCTACGCTGTAAACAAAGGCTTTCAATGGTTCAAAAACATTCTTCTTCGTTTATCTTCGTCTTCGTTTCGTCTATCATTTTCTTGAGTTATAAATGAAATACTCTAGAAACCAAATCATGTCTATCGTAAGAATGTTGATTAAGTAATAACTCAGGTTTTATTTCCGGCCATTCTGAGTTACATGTAAATGTAATGAAGACTTTAGGTCTTCCAAATTTCCTGACATACATATGTCAAGGCATCTTGACTTTTTTCATTCACGAATCTGAGGGATCCTTTAAATGACGACGGCAATATAACGTGCAGGCCAATATTAGAAGCGTTTATATTCCCATCATTTACGACGGTATGCCTTAAATGAATGAATTCTTCTGCTCTCAGTTTTTTTTTTGATTTCTTTTAATGAAGTCAAACCTCTCTGAAATCATTTTTGCCGCCATAACAACACAATATTGGTTGAATAAACCTTTGAAATAATGCATCATTTATTCTCACCATGAGTCTAAATGCAAAAAACTGCATACATCTAGCATTAGTATTCTGCTGTGGAATATTAATACAATATCCGTCGTTTCCAAAGGAAAATAGTAAGGGATATTGAAGCGGGTCATAAGATCTATGAATTTCACAAACTCGTTGAAGTCGACCATCTCTCTCAGTCAACACAATATCTCGGAGACCTTTGTCTTCGTCAATTAAAAGAACAGCTACCTCATCTACTACCGGCGCATTATACCGACCTCGTTACTCGTTCGGCGGTTTCACATCAGCATGAATAGTATGTTTTAAATCATTGGGCGTTCTATTTTCCAGATTGTACTTAAAACTTTTAATATACGTATTATGATCGTGAAGATATGTTTGGAGAACGTCGATAAGATCGATTTGCAAGCTAGGGCTTAAATTTGAGCGCAAGGATGTCTGATCTGCATGGGAAACAAAATATATTTGCAAACATTCGGGTTGTGCCCTTTCAGCTGGAAGTAAGTCACCGATCAAATGACAAACTTGCCCTCGGACTTTATAAGTGGGCATGAAGTTTCCCTCACAAATTTCTTTGGCGTCAAATGAAGTCATCTGTAATAGTGTATTATATTGTCTTGAGTGATTTAAGAAATGCTTTGATGATAGATGTGAGCCTGATATCAATTCTACCAATATCAATATCATTTAGCTCAATATAGTCAAGGGTGCAATCATAAATAAACGCAGCACTCAATAAATTATTGTACTGAACTCGTTACCTGCGAGTTCTATTCCTTGCTGATCCGGCATTTTGCTGTGCTAATCGATGGGATCGTTCAGCGCTTGATGCCCGATTGCGGCTAGCCAAAGTTCGGGAATTCTGTGAGGCCAAACGTTGAGATCGTTCAGCGCTTGTTTCCCGTTGTCGGTTCGCCGAAGTTCGGAAATTTTGTGAGCCGAGACGCTGCGAAAGTTCAACGCTCGATTCTCTAGCACGGTTTTGTTCACTGATTGCTCGTTGAGTACCCTACCTATGCATATTCTCATCCTCAGTTTTATTGCTGCGCAAAACTCGCAGCCGCTTTGCAGTAGCAGTCTGCCGAGAAAGCTGAGTTCTTTTTCTTGGCATTATAGTGACAAAGAAAGAACGTAGAAAATGAATAAAAAGAATGTAGAAAAAATAAATGTAAGACTAATAATCAGGAACCTAATTATTTACGTAAACTGAATATTATGTCAAAAGAGCGCAGCGCAAAGTGCGAGATGATTTAGTTTCGGAGTTATTTATTTGTAATATTATCTTTTAAGTTGTTCGTTGAAATTAAGTGTCGTCAAAGACAATTTTATTCACAATTAAATACTCTTAACCAACAACACATTTATTTGGATAAATATTAATATTATTATGTTAATACAGCTCTAACAAATAATTTCGACCAAATTAGTTATCACAAAAATGGTATTCACGGACTTTTTTTAAGATCATTAAAAGAGAAATAATTCTTTTTTACATAACTTTTGTGTATCTTGAACCGCTTTCGCAGCGCAAGGAACGGAAGCCCTCAAAGATAAATAATTCCCCCGTTTTTTTTACACATGTAAATACCACTGTTTCTTCGCTCCTCTTGGTCGCAGCGTGATGATATATAGCCTATAGCCTTCCTCGGTAAATGGACTATCCAACACAAAGAGAGTTATTTAACCAGTAGTTTCGGAGATTAGCGCGTTCAGACAAACAAACAAACTCTTCAGCTTTATAATATTAGTTGCATTTTTTTTACTGTTCATGGGATCAGAGTCCCATATTTTTGAACACTGATTCTTATATAAATTTAACGAGGAATCGAATGGAAAGGTCAATTTTGAAAAATAGTTGGGGGAAAAGCACAAAAAACCGGGTTTTTGGAAAAAAATGTTTTTCCTTTTGATTTTGAAATTTTTTTTGGATTTTGAAAATATTTTTACCAGAAAGCTGAGATTTTTTTACATTAATTGGATAACTTAAAAATTTTTTTTACTCAATTTTGAGGTCGTTAAAAAATAAAAGAAAAAGTCATTTTTTTGTTTGATCTCAATTTGAAGTGCGCGTCAAAACACAATGAAGCAACTCTGACCACTAAAAAGTTAACAGATATTCTTCTATTGGTCTATATTATGATATTCTAAAGTTTGGTCAAAATCGAACCATGTCGCCAATTGATGGAATCGCCCATATATGTACATATTGTTACAAAAAGTAGTATTAAGTTGTATTTGTATTGCTATATGCATCCCTTATTATGAACAATAGCTGTAGGTATATGGAATAGCATTTGTCTTGTTGTAGACATCTGGCGCCGCGGCTGTCTGCTTGCGTCTGGCGCCGTATAGCATTATGTTCTGGTAATTTCCAGACGCGATATTCTAGAAGGACACGTCGGCATCAGCGAGAAGTACGTGGCTATATAAGCCGTGGCAGCGCGAACGTAATCGATCAGTGCTAAGAGTAAACTGCTATAGTGTAGACGAGTTGTGAAATAAAGAGTAGTTGAATTAAATTAAACAGTTGTAGTTTTATTTGTCAATCCAGAGATACGAACCTAACAAAGTGAACTAGCAAGCAGTAAAATCGTAACAATATGTACATATGTATATTATACTAACATAACTCGCGCGACGCACTTATTTAAGCGAACGGAACATTTGTAGTAAGAAATTTATAAACTTTGAAATAATAAAACCGTTAATTCAATTAAAAAGTGCATTTTGTGTAATTGGCGATCCCACATTTGGTTTCAGAAGTGGTATGGTAGCCCTACTAGAAAAAACTTTTTAACAAAAATTGGTGAAATAAATTAATCAAAGACGTTTTCAAAAATTAAATGAACGTAAGAACAGTTCGGTGAAATTCTTAAGAGCAGTAAAGCGTGCGCCAAAATCTCTTCCTTTTTAACACAAAATCAATTTTATAATGCGAGAGAAACCGCTGAATATATACGGACGTATAACGGTATCCGAAAATGCAGTGATTGTAGCAGCAAAGCGTAAGATCTAGACAGAGAACGTCTATCATAGAGAAGGTTCACGGCGCGGAGATCGTAAAAATATTTTTGGCTAACTCGGTCGAGATGGTCCAGTTTCACCACAGACAAATTATAAGCGTGTTTCACCACGCAAATAGCAGAATTGAGCATTTTAGAGTGTTAAATGAGAAAAATAATGCTAGCTTCAATGCAAAGGAATGTATGCTTAGAGCGCTATTACATGAAGCAACTTTTGTTGCTAATTCTCGGGCGATTCTCTTTTGCTGTCGCCCATTACCTTCACACGAGCAACTTGTGTTGCGCAACTCTGTTCGAGTTTTTTTCTCATTCTCCTTCACTTTACTTTAACCCATTGTCTACTCTTTACTTTAACCCATTGTCGTTTCTTTTTCCCTATAGGTATTTGGGCGGCTCTATCACATATATTAATCAGTTCTGTCAATTAAGAAATACTTTTTATTTATGACTCAGAATTAAAACAAAGATTATATGACAGACTTTCACATATGGGCAAATCCTGCGTTACGAACGCCACATCCGTACGCATTTTCGGATTGAAATATAACAATATTTTGGTCTTTCAAAAGACATACCTTCAAGTTAGACACAGTGTTTAGTGGGATTTGAGTGTACTTTTGAATGTCATCAAAATATTTTTTGTAACAGGTTTAAGCTGCGAAAAATTTGATCTCAAAGTATTGTTACGCACGCTACAAAAAATGGAAGTAGCTTTGAAGGTTGAGGTATGTTTTCGTAATTTTTAGCAAATTTTGTATAATAAAGCACACCAAATGAAATACCTTAAAGAAAGATGAATATAAGAGAATTCTAAAATAACTTACTTGCAGCCAAAAAATTTTGTAGTTTTTTATCAATGGCCGTGAACCCAACGTTACGCACGCTACGTTACGCACGCTACATTTTTTCCAGAAGTATATAAATAAAAACAATTGTATTTATTTTAACAAAACAATTTATACTCTTTTTTTATAAGATTATTTAATTCATATTTTATGTTTATAAATTAATTTATAAATGTATATATGTTTACAAATAAATTTTATGTTTTGCTGAATCTGCCGTTAGTGCTATTTCGAGCTCATTTTCATTAAGAAATGAAAAATAATGGTTGCTTTTTATTCCGGGAATGCTCTTAACGTTAGCCCATCTCTCCGAAAGAAATGCAGTTGTATTTTTTATATATGTACTGCTTACATATAAAATAAAAATACCATTTATATTAATTTTTGCCAATTTAAAAAAATCGTGGGCGTTATTAAGAACAATATTCCGAGCTTTCACCATTTGCCAAATTTTTCTCTTTATGACAGCTCCAATTCCGTCTACTGCACCCTTTCCGTGAGCAGTTGCAAAAACATTCCACTCAAAGTTGGTCAAATCTAATTTTTCTTTAAAAAACGGTATAATACTCAAAATGAACTTGTTTTTAAATTGACTTGCACAGCCATCAGAAAATAAAAATAACTTCGAAATAGCGTTTTGTTCTTTAAGTTTCTTTACAATTAACTGGAGAAAGCAATAAACATCATATTTATTGTGTGACAGTTGATCGCTCGTAATAGCAAATGATCTTGTGCAATTGTGCAACCAGGCAACACAAGTAAAAATGCTTACTTGGGAGTATCTAAAATGTGCAGACTGAATTTCATTTTGATTGAAGAGCCTATAGTTTTCCGCAAAATCGACTTGCAGAACAGCTTCATCTTGTTTAATATATATTTTTCGGTCTTGAAAGTATTTTTGTTGAGTTCTTTTAACGTAAGTATGCAGTTTAAAGGAAGGTAACTGAGATTCCAATTCATTAATCAAATCAGTTATTGGTCCTTTCGTATAACTAGTGATGATGCGTTTATCAACGATTCTCCAATGCTTCCATTCAGTAAGCTCTTCGAGTTGATTAATGTAAGTCAAAGTTACGAAAGCGTCTGTAATGTCTTTAATGCACTTGTTGCATTCATTCCTCATACAAACTTCATTGGTTTCGTCACAACACACTTTTCTTAAAAAATTGCCGAAGTTAGATGGGAACGTACGAAAAATGCCAAACATAGCTTCCAATAAAAATGAAAAATTGGCGTGGTACTGGCAAACACACATGTTATGTGGAAGCTTACTAGACAATTCCATGTGTTTTGATCGGTTGTTATGAAATTTAGTACGTGAAATATTTGTTCCAGGAAACGTTGTTTTAAACAATTCGTATGCTTCTTTAATTGTCATAATCATAAATCTTTTAGATATTGGAAGGTTATTTGATTTTGATATAAGTGTGGACTTTCTTCCGGCAGTTTCCGTAGAGATGTCATCATTAGTGTAAAACTCATAAATCATTTTAATATTTTCGTCAACCGTATTTTTTGTTTGAGCTTCTTCTTCCTCTTTCAAGTATTTTTCTGTAAGCATTCTAAGAATTTCTTTTTTTTTGTTAATGTCTTTTGGTAACGCTAATTCCACTTTTTTTAAAGCCTTGTAAAGGGTATTTTTGCACTTATATGCACCATCCAACGATATTATTGGTTGCTCTTGTTGTTTTTGTTCCTTTATTTTCTTTCTATAAATTTGCATACGGTTTTGGTGGTCAGCCTTTACTTTTTTTGATAATGAATCATCATTTTTAAGTTTTTCTTTAAGATTTTTTCTATAAATTTTCATTCTTTTCGCATTTTTTAAACGTTCTATTTGTGTTAAGTTTTCACTGGATTGTATTTTTTGCAATATTTTCGAATACCCTCTGCACCCGTTTTCATTTTTTCAACTGTTATTATTAAATATTATACTGCAAACAAACAATTTTCTGTGGTACCAATATGCCGATAATCTAAAATGACACTAATTGCAAATGATTCAAACGCAACCAAAGCCGAGACAACGTGAAATTTACCGTTTGAAAAATAATCGCTAATCGGTACAATTATAGTAGGCTAAGAATAGTAGGCGAAGAATAGAATTAAGAAGCTAAGTGAAAATAAAACAATAAAAATTGCAAAGGTTTCTATTGTAATTTTTGTGAGAACTCAAATCGTTACGCACGCTACAGAAATGAATATGCTGTAGTTTTTTGGTTTTTAATTGTAGGTTGAAAATTTTTTTTTCTTAAAAGCAGGATACTTATTTAAATTAAAATTATAGATGATTTGTAAAAAAAAAAAAAATTTTCTACTCACAATATAAAAAAAGCCTGATTTTCCGTTACGCACGCTACAACACATTTACCTGGCATTTCATACCAAATTTTAATGTTTCCAGAAAAATAAACGAAATTTTTTTTAAAAATTTTAAGGAGAATTTAGTGAATAACAATATGGCTTTCGATTGGACCATCTATGTTAATACTAAAGCAATGATGAACACGTAAAAAATTTCACTTTTTTTGTATAAAACCTGAAAAGACCTGAGGTAGGGTAGGATTTGGTAATAATTTTTGAATTAATCATCATCGAAATAATTTTTTTTTTATAAATTTATAAAATTGGATATCTATTCTAATGCTCCATTAAAACAAAAATTAGGTTGTATTAAGTTCAAATATTTTTGGTTGGTAGACAGTTTCTGGGATATGCCCATATATCACCCTTTTCACTATCGTTTGAATCAACTTGTATGGCTTTCTCCACACATTTCACAATATCTTTAATTAATTCGATTTTTTTGTCATACTCCATTTTCTAAAATATTTATATTATATTATGTATATTTTCATACATATGTATTTGCAAATTACTTACCAAAAGATGAAATAAAATTTTTTAAATATATTCAAAATATTAATTTCAAAAAAATATACGCAAATGCAACTATGTACTACGAAAGAAAGGACACGAATGCTGAAGAACGTCACAGCGAACTGTTACGAATAAGAACACAAAGCGAGTTGCTGAACACTGGAAACTCGGCGCGATTCTTCTCTCCTCGTCGCCCCCTCGCCTATAAACCAAGAGTTGCCGCAACTAAAGTTGCCGTGTGTAATACGGGAATTACAGATTCGCTTATTTACTAGCACAAACGACTCTGCTTATAATTTATTGATCGGTATACATACATATATATATTTGTTATGAAAACACATACATACATAAGTGTGTATTTTAAAATTTACCTATTTTATGATGTATTCCATAAAATCTTTACAAGTATTACTACCTAAATATACATTTTATATGGATTTGACAGGTAATATACATATGTACATACATATGTATTTATAGACAAAAATAAGTACATATATGTATATTTGTCAATTGCACATGTATTCATTAATAAGCACAAAAACAATTCATACGAACACACATGTTTGCATATAAACGTATAAAATTATTAGCAAAAGAGCGAACATACATACAAAATGTATGTCTGTTAGAGCAATATATGTAAGTATGTTTAGTTTTGAGTATAATTTTTATTTCACGCTCAGCTCTTTGAATACATTTGAATTAACTTACTTTTTCAAAGCAATATCCGTTGTTAATGTGAAAATAAAGCCTATTTTATAATTATTTTTTGAATATATCAAATCATACTTACATATGTGTATACTTCAAAACATACATACATATGTATATAACAAACTATCATAATATTTTTAAAAAATGAAATATATTACAATAGTGATAAATGTACATTAATCGCATATTTTATCATTCAAAACTTATATTCACACGTATCATGACCATATATACATATGTACATACATATGTGTTTATGTTCGCTTTCGCGAATCCAAATCATATTATCACTTATCAATAATAACATGAGCGCGCTGCTCATATTATACATACATAAATATATGCGTACATACTTCTATGCGTCCACAAGCAAATTTTTCAACCCCAAAAATTACAAACATTGCTTTACAAAAACAACGATCGTTTGAAATAGCATCATACATGCTTATATGCGTACACATTTTAAATATGTGACTTTCCCCACACAAATAATCCATACACAACATACATACTTATATGCGTTCACATGTAGGTATGTCATCCGCAAAAGTTTCAAATATTGTTCTACAAAAACAACAAACGTTCAAGTAGTATCAGCCAGAGAACTTAAAACATAGAGAAGGAGCAAATCGAAATCTGTATGATGGACGGCTAACAGAACTTATAAGATTGTGATACGGAATTTCACCATTCCGCTGCTATTTAGCAGAAATGAGCACTTTCAAAGGCAGAAACATATGTAAAACAACTGAATTCGTGCGAGAATGAGTAAGGAGAAATGATATGAAAAAAAATATACAAAGTCAAACAGAGAATGTAAAAAGCATTCTCTGAGTCACATATGTATGTATGCATGCTTATATTGTATTATATAAAACATTGTCACATATGCGTGATTATCTTGCATCATATGAACCATTTTTTTCAGAAAAATTTTAAATTTTTTACAAAATCGTGATAAATTAGGAAAAAAATAATTTAATTATTTTTTTTAATTTTTAAATTATTTCAAAAAAATTATTTATTTCGACTATTACAAAGTGAAGATGTATCAAATGAACTTCATTTCTTCAAAGAAAATTGAATCCCTTCAAAAAATATGCATATTCGCATTATTTCGTTATCATTTCCATATTTGCACCAATAAAATTTCTATGGCATACATATATGTACATACATATATTATTTCTTTGGCACATTTGTCTGTATGTTTACTAAAGCAAATGCGAGCCACATACATATGTACATACATTCATCATGACAAGTGTCGCACGCATCTTTCGCATCTCCGTTGTCACGATCAACCAATGGCCGAAACTAGCGTTTTGTCAAAGAGTCAAGTGCTGAACACATTGAGCGCGACAGACTGTTCTGTCTAATATTAAAATCACGCTTTTTTAAGGACACAGTTACGTAGTTGTGCAGCTGCCTCAATAACTGTGTCCCTAAAAACGTGTGTTTTCTAATATTTGACAGCTGTCGTTTGCAGTCTGTCGCGCTCATTGTGTTCAGCACTTGTGTGATGATAGAAAATCCAAGCTGTGCCAAAAAAATAAACGAACCGCCGCCAATTGTCACCGCTTCCCTTGCCCCTGTTGCAGCTTCGCATACAAACTTGCGTAAATATGTATGCACATGTATGAGCCTGCATACATATCGACGCAGATTTTTGCGAGCCACGGAAAAATACTTATTTTAGAATTGACAAATATTGTAAATCGACAAGAGCTATATTGCCACTTTTCTCACTTCTTTCTGTGAAGAAGCATCAGAAAGTTGTTCAGTTTATGATTTTTAGCTTTTGCCATCGTCGCGAAAAGACACTTGTAGGCAAAGGCATGCTCGGGGAGATGTTACGGCGTCTGTTTGTATGAATAAAGCGAGGTCGCTTGTGACATATGCGCCTGCGTTTATGAATGAAATCGTTTTTGTTGTAAAATTTACTACATTTGGGCTTCGCCAATTCGGCTGCCATATTGATTTGCATGCTTATGCTATTTGAGCAGTTGTTGTTTTTGTAAAACAATGCTTCAATTTTTTGTTGGTGACATATTCACATGTGTACGCATATGTTTGTATGCTTGTGCATTTTTGTATTGTGGCAATGTATACAAATATGTGTACATATAAGTATACATATATGAATGCATGAACATCAGATCAATGCGCGCACATGCGTATACATGCATTCATATGAGCATGTGCAGATACATAAGATTTAAAATGATAGAATATGTACATACATACATATGTATATATTTTTGTGATAAATTTAACTTCTATTAGTAAGAAATAGGCACAATTCCCATTTCTTTGGCGCCGCGATTTGAAGGTACCGTTGGAAAGGGGGAAATCCTCCTGATTAAAGGGTTTTTAGGGTCCGCAAACGCTTAGTTTAGGAGATATTCGGCCTTAAAGTTCAAAAATTCGCAAAATTGGACCATTGCAAGGAACTATTTCACCACATTAAACACACTTTTTTCACATTTTTCACTTCAAATTAATTAAATTGCACTATAATCTTTCAAATAAATCAACATTTTACTCTTTTAGCAGGTTTTTTACCTAAAAAATCTTTATTTTAAAAAATTTCATTTTACACTTGTTTCATCCTTATTTGTTTACTAAAAATTACGACGAAATGGAGCGCTGCCATGTGATGATAAGGCAATTCGCTGAAATTCCTCTTTTTCCCCCAAAAAATTTCCCCTATTCATGCATATAAATATTTTTCTTTTTAAATTTTTTAAGCAAATAAGTAATATTATATACATATATTAGTAATATTATATAATAATATTATATATACATATGTATAAGTAATATTATATAATGATATTACGTAATAAATTGTACAGTACATGGGTACAGTACGAAAACTCAAATTTTGTTTCAATATGAGTGCATGATAACCGAAAAATATAACCACTTCATACCCAAAAAATTATATTATAAATATAATAATATATATATTGTCGCCTAAAATACAAACCAATGTATCATCAAAAATAAATGGAAATCGCTGACAGATATAATAACCAAAATTTATCCATTTATAACGAAAACTTAAATTTTATTTAAATATTGGATATAAAGTGGTTATCTTTTTTGGTTATTATGCAGTCATATTGAAACAAAATTTGAGTTTTGGATATAAAGTAGTTATATTTTTTGGTTATTATGCACTCAAACTCATGTTTTAAATATAATAATATATATATTGTCACCTAAAATACAAACCAATGTATCATCAAAAATAAATGGAAATCGCTGACAGATATAATAACCAAAATTTACCATTTTATAACGAAAACTTAAATTTTGAGTGCATGATAACCATAAATTATAACCACTTTATACCAAAAAGTCAATATATTTTTTTATTTTCAACGCAGAAAGGAGTACTATGCGAAAGTACTTCAGTCACCCCGGGTATTCGCTCGGCCAGGGTTATTTTTTTAAAGCGCGGCCGAAGGCCGCCAACGCAGAAAGGAGTACTATGCGAAAGTACTTCAGTCACCCCGGGTATTCGCTCGGCCAGGGTTATTTTTTTAAACCGCGGCCGAAGGCCGCCAACGCAGAAAGGAGTACTATGCGAAAGTACTTCAGTCACCCCGGGTATTCGCTCGGCCAGGGTTATTTTTTTAAACCGCGGCCGAAGGCCGCCAACGCAGAAAGGAGTAATATGCGAAAGTACTTCAGTCACCCCGGGTATTCGCTCGGCCAGGGTTATTTTTTTAAAGCGCGGCCGAAGGCCGCCAACGCAGAAAGGAGTACTATGCGAAAGTACTTCAGTCACACCAGGTATTCGCTCGGCCAGGGTTATTTTTTTAAACCGCGGCCGAAGGCCGCCAACGCAGAAAGGAGTACTATGCGAAAGTACTTCAGTCACATCAGGTATTCGCTCGGCCAGGGTTATTTTTTTAAACCGCGGCCGAAGG
The DNA here is from genome assembly GCA_027475135.1 of Bactrocera correcta. Classification (NCBI taxonomy): domain Eukaryota; kingdom Metazoa; phylum Arthropoda; class Insecta; order Diptera; family Tephritidae; genus Bactrocera; species Bactrocera correcta. Next base: position 71,960,030 of record CM050322.1, on the reverse strand, counting down.
CCGCCAACGCAGAAAGGAGTACTATGCGAAAGTACTTCAGCCACCCCGGGTATTCGCTCGTAATATTATAATATTATCATACGATTTTACTTATCTGTGTTTATTAAATATAAATCACATATTCATATACGTATGTATGTATATGCAAAAGTGTTCACATATTCAATTTTAGCTTGAAAAATCTTCTTTATAGTTTTTTATAGTTAATAAAGAAAAAAGAATCACTCGAAAGTACAAACAAAGAAAACGCTGTGAAACGCTAAAAAATTCTTCACTTTTGGTTTTTAAGGTGTGGCAACGCTGGTTTTCCTCGTAAATATAAACACTCTAAACTTTGCAGCCATAAATTTGATAAGTGATTTTAAATTACTAAATTTGGCTGAAAAATTACAAAATCAAAGTGAAAAGTGAACTTATTTCAATATTAAGAGTGTATATTTCAATATAATGAGTGAAAAACGTGAAAATATTCTGTGAAACATGGAGAAATAACATGTTTTCTTAGGTCAATTTTTGAATTTTTAAACGCGAATATTTCAAAAAATATTAGTTTTTTTTATGTTATTTTTGGATATTCCTGCTCTGGAGAAGCTCCCCTATCCGTACATACCCCATTTATACGGAAATTCTTTTTTTTTACCCCTCCGCCAAAGTAATCGGAATCGTGCCAAGAAATATAATACAAAAATATTTATAGTATACATTATTTTGTAAAAATCAAATAAAATTTTTAAATATGCAAGTCCAAATTGACTATAAATATTATTATGCATGCATTCATACCTCATATCATAATTTTTTTTTACATTCCAATATGGAAATGCCGACCGCAAAACACAAAAGCATATTTACATACATACTTACAATGCTGTGGCTAGGAGTATCACAAGGAGCATGCATACATACATATGTATATACATTTATGTCTCTTCACATTCTTGAGTATGTGAGAGAGCTGTATTTGTACACATTTTTAGCTGTTAAAAATGGAATATCAAAGAACTTATTTTTCTTCAATATTCCCTGATTGCCCATACATGCTATGGTATCATATGCCGTACATACTTATATTATTTCTCTTCATACTCACGGGTGGAGTATGTGAGAGAACTGTTAAAAATATTAACATTTCACACCGTGAATTCTGTGGTTGTGAGGTGAAATTCTGTATCACAATCTTATAAAATGTTCGACATCGAACCTGCACCTTCTATATACTTTACATTCTCTGGTTCATAAAAGCAAATGGTGTCATCTCCCCGAGCAGGGCCTTTGCCTACAAGTGTCTTTTCGCGACGATGGCAAAAGCTAAAAATCATAAACTGAACAACTTTCTGATGCTTCTTCACAGAAAGAAGTGAGAAAAGTGGCAATATAGCTCTTGTCGATTTACAATATTTGTCAATTCTAAAATAAGTATTTTTCTGTGGCTCGCAAAAATCTGCGTCGATATGTATGCAGGCTCATACATGTGCATACATATTTACGCAAGTTTGTATGCGAAGCTGCAACAGGGGCAAGGGAAGGGGTGACAATTGGCGGCGGTTCGTTTATTTTTTCGGCACAGCTTGGATTTTCTATCATCACACACGTGTTGAACACAATGAGCGCGACAGATTCCGGATTGCGCCCCTCGCGTTGGTTGGGCTGGAGGAGGGTGATCGTTGGGTAATATTATTATTATTATTACAAATATTCCATACGCCTAAATAAGTGCGTTGCGCGCAGTGACTGTTTAATGACTATGCTTATGTCGCTTTTGCCAAGTTGATCATCCCTATTGGCAGTGTTGACTTTGGTAAGTGCAGTCAGTGTGCGCACGTTATTAGTAGATATGTCCATTACGTGTTGTCCTGTCATCGCTTCCCACATTCGGCCAGCCTGCGCTTTCATTCGACCCGAATGAAGGATTCCATTTCCGGTTCCTTCACAATTTTCAATACTTCGTATCTGCCATGTTGTAATTTGCTTAATGAACTTGTAGGGGGCCAAGATATTTGGATTTGAGCTTTAGCCCTGATCCATACTGTGTTCGTTTGATTGCTACTAGTTCGTTAATGTTATACTTAATTTCAGCTTTGCGGAGAGCATTACAGATTTTGCGATTTTTCTCTCTTCCAAAAACTTCCACACAGCTCTGACCCAATTATTTTCTTCTTGAGTTTGCTTCAATCGGCGTTGCAATGAGTTTTCCATGAGTAAATAGGGAACGTTACTTAACGCGTCTACGTGCCTCATTTTAATGCCACTTGGAGCTGTATTTCGTAATCAAAATCTTGCAGATACATTGCCCAGCGTAAAACTTTCAAGGTCTCGTCTCGTTTCATCATCGTCAATGCAAACCTGTTGCATTCAGATACACTCTCCATTTTTTGAGTGCTTCGATGATAACTAAGTACGAGTGGTAAAATTCCTCAGATGGTTTCGTTTTCCGACCCATATGCTAGACTGGGCGTATGTTCTGATCATCCCAATTCCTCTGCAATTGTACTGCTACATCTTCGAATTTCGAAGCCTCTGTATGTACTTCCGTTATCGCTTACGGTTTTGTATATGTTAGAACTGCAGCGTTGATTAGTGCCGTTTTTAGTTGCTGAAGTGCTACTAGTTGGGCATCACCTAGTTCGTATCGAACGTCTTGTTTCAACAACTCTGACAGTGGTCTAGCAATCGGGGGCGTAACCTTCGGTGAATCGTTATACTTCGTCAGTCTAAGGAATCGTTGCGTAGTTTTTTTTATCATGTGGCAGCGGGAAGTGTTTGAAAGCGTTCGTCTTCGCCTCGGATGGTATTATACAACTATTCTGGATGATGTCCCCCAGAAACACGACTTTCCTCACTAAAAACTGATACTTTTTTATTTAATCAATTATTATTATTAGGTCTTCCATGTAAGCGATCACGATTCCATACCTTATCAAATCTCTGAATATGGCTAGAATGAATCTTGGAAGCACTGCTGATGAATTCCAAATTCCAAATTGTACTTACAAAAACTCCTATTGTCCAGTTTCCTTAGCGAAAGACGTACGAGTATACTTTGTGGATTGGCACTTGCATTTCCGATATGCTGTGTTTAATGACCCCTTCTTCTAGACACGTCCAACTTGTTCGTCGACCAAAATTTTTTTCTGTGTGGCATACCCGCCTCTGCCTTCGTATACTGGCTCTTCGTCTTTCAAAATAATTTTCATCTCCACAGGTGATTTTACGTTCTTTGCTAGTCGAAGCTCTTTTATTAACTAATTTATCTTCACCGCCTCTAATAACAACCCCCAAAATTCTCCGATAAAACTTACTGTTTACGATTGTAATCTTGTTTCATATGACGTTGATGCCTCGCCACAGTTCATGGTGTCAGCCCATTGGGCTCGTTTACCGGTCGCTGACGCGCTCCTTAGCGCTTTCTCTATACATTCTCGTTTCCCCACTCGAGTTTCATCCGTGTTTACCGAGTTCGCCATTTCCTTCCACATGTTTCTCCGAATCTGATTCTGAGAGCCGTATCACGCACACTCCATACCTATTTCTGGCACCATTCGACACCTCGCTGTGCGTACGTAATTCTCTCACCACGCTCTCTTGCTTTTCACCACCACGTGCCCTCCGCTAAGTCGTGCCCCCTAGCACCCATCGTATATTCCTTCATAACACGCTTCGACACCTCACTGTGTCCGCGCAGTTCATCAACTACATCCACGTGCCCTACGGCACCAACTTGTTATCCGCTTGCATCAGACGGAACTTCTATGGTACAAACACTTCTGCCCGTTGCCTCTACTCCCTTTATCTGCTTCTATTTTTTCTTGCAAAATTTAACATTTTTTTCAATCACAATCAAATCAACTTGTTTCAAGATGTAATTTTTTATCACGCCGTAATAACTTAAATCATGCTCATTAACAAATAGAACTTGATATCCAGAGGTTGTTGTCAATAACCATTGAGATCGCAAAGCTACCCATGGTTACTAATTCGCTGCTGCCTATGCTAAACGCTGTCTTTCTTTACTTAATTCAACATCACACCGTAGCATCAACGGATCAAACACAAGTCGGAACCAGTTTCAATTAATGCTGACATCGTTTGCGGCATCATATTGGGTGCCAAAAAAAATCATATCTTTAAATAGTAAACTGCTGATCCGGCTTATCTTCGTCATTGTGTTCATGCTGCTCCGTAAGCTGACCATGGCAATAGTTTTACAATCGGATTCTTTATCCCCCTTCTCTTCCGCAACTATTACATTTGAATCTATTCCATGGACAATCTCTCGCCAAGTGTGAACTTTCTCCGCATTTAAAGCATACCCTTTCCCCAAAAATTTGAAATTTGATGTAACCTTCTTTGACGACGATGGCTTCAACGAATTCGCAAATTGGGTTGAAGGTTTTCCAGTGTCGGTTCGCTCGAAAATTTTTTGATTTGATACAAATTGGACTTATTGGCCTTGGAATCTGGTATACCATCGATGAAGTACTCTATAAGGCTATGGTCATCTAAGTTTATAGACTTACCGATTTTCAACAGCCCAATATAAGTATGCACGCAAATCTTCACTCTGCTATTTACGCCGATTCCTCAGTGTCCGATGTACATCGATTGCGAAACGATGGTACCTTACAAAGGCCAGATTGACTACGAACGTACATCTTAGCAGCATCTTTTAACAACGCATTATCTTCAAAGTCTTGTAGCCATTGTTCGAAGTTAGGCTGACCTGAACCGCTAAATGGGGTCATGGAATTTTCCACGTCGCGAAGCGTAAACATCGATCGCACTACAATTGGTGTATTTACGCCACGCCAGCCACGGTCGGCCTCATCATCGCTTGCATTCGGATGGAAGTGTTCCAGCAATCTGTCCTGCAGTACGGCTTTCCGTCCTTTCCAAATTTTTCCGTGCAATGCCAAAATTTGTTCATGGTCCATTGTCTTACAGTACTCTTAGAAATTTACTATCAATACAAAATACTATTTTTATAATGCGAAAAGTCACAAAATTTTATTTTTATATACGTTTATTAAACACAAAACTTAGAAAACTCTTTCGAAATATTTTAAGACGAATGAAATTACAAAATAAATTAAAATTCGCTTGAATTATAAAATTAAAATATAATAAATATAAAAATATGCGGCCTTATTTTTTTTACATCAACTGTACCTTCTAAAATTGTTTAACAGTTGTCTTTTTTTGGTTACCGCTACTGTACTCTATTTATATTATATGTACATATTTTAGCATCATAGCGAAATTGCTTATACAAGTATACATATAACTTATAAGCTAAGTGTTAATCCCATTCTAACAGATGCTCCGCCGCTGCTCTTTTTCTGCTACAATACAGCTTCGTACGCCTGCGTTCTAAGTGATGCTCTGCCGGTGCATTGAACGGTGTTGTGCTGCTTGGACAACTTACGCTGTGCTGACTCAGAGAACTTAAAACATAGAGAAGGAGCAAATCGAAATCTGTATGATGTTCGATTGGACGGCTAACAGAACTTATAAGATTGTGATACGGAATTTCACCATTCCGCTGCTATTTAGCAGAAATGAGCACTTTCAAAGGCAGAAACATATGTAAAACAACTGAATTCGTGCGAGAATGAGTAAAGAGAAATGATATGAAGAAAAAATATACAAAGCCACACAGAGAATGTAAAAAGCATTTTCTGAGTCACATATGTATGTATGCATGCTTATATTGTATTATATAAAACATTGTCACATATGCGTGATTATCTTGCATCATATGAACCATTTTTTTTTAGAAAAATTTTAAATTTTTTACAAAATCGTGATAAATTAGGTAAAAAAAAATTTAATTATATTTTTTAATTTTTAAATTATTTCAAAAAAGTTATATTTATTTCGGGCTATTACAAAGTGAAGATGTATCAAATGAACTTCATTTCTTCAAAGAAAATTGAATACCTTCAAGAAAAATGCATATTCGCATTATTTCGTTATCATTTCCATATTTGCACCAATAGAATTTCTATGGCATACATATATGTACATACATATATTATTTCTTTTGGGACATTTGTCTGTATGTTTACTAAAGCAAATGCGAGCCACATACATATGTACATACATTCATCATGACAAGTGTCGCACGCATCTTTCGCATCTCCGTTGTCACGATCAACCAATGGCCGAAACTAGCGTTTTGTCAAAGAGTCAAGTGCTGAACACATTGAGCGCGACAGACTGTTCTGTCTAATATTAAAATCACGCTCTTAAGTACACAGTTACGTAGTTGTGCAGCTGCCTCAATAACTGTGTCCCTAAAAAAGTGTGTATTCTAATATTTGACAGCTGTCGTTTGCAGTCTGTCGCGCTCATTGTGTTCAGCCCCTTGTGTGATGATAGAAAATCCAAGCTGTGCCGAAAAAATAAACGAACCGCCGCCAATTGTCACCGCTTCCCTTGCCCCCGTTGCAGCTTCGCATACAAACTTGCGTAAATATGTATGCACATGTATGAGCCTGCATACATATCGACGCAGATTTTTGCGAGCCACGGGAAAAAAACTTATTTTTGAATTGACAAATATTGTAAATCGACAAGACTATATTGCCACTTTTCTCACTTCTTTCTGTGAAGAAGCATCAGAAAGTTGTTCAGTTTATGATTTTTAGCTTTTGCCATCGTCGCGAAAAGACACTTGTAGGCAAAGGCATGCTCGGGGAGATGTTACGGCGTCTGTTTGTATGAATAAAGCGAGGTCGCTTGTGACATATGCGCCTGCGTTTATGAATGAAATCGTTTTTGTTGTAAAATTTTTCTACATTTGGGCTTCGCCAATTCGGCTGCCATATTGATTTGCATGCTTATGCTATTTGAGCAGTTGTTGTTTTTGTAAAACAATGCTTCAATTTTTTGTTGGTGACATATTCACATGTGTACGCATATGTTTGTATGCTTGTGCATTATTTGTATTGTGGCAATGTATACAAATATGTGTACATAAAAAGTATACATATATGAATGCATGAACATGCAGATCAATGCGCGCACATGTAATATATTTTATAAGTGATAAAACCATGATTTGAATTTCTGAACGCGCACATGCGGGATACATGCATTCATATGAGCATGTGCAGATACATAAGATTAATATGATAGAATATGTACATACATACATATGTTTTATATTTTTTTGATAAATTTAACTTCTATTAGTAAGAAATAGGCACAATTCCCCATTTCTTTGGCGCCGCGATTTGAAGGTAAACCCTTGGAAAGGGGAAGTCCCCCCTGATTAAAGGGTTATAGGGTCCGCAAACGCTTAGTTTAGGAGATATTCGGCCTTAAAGTTCAAAAAATTTGCAAAATTGGACCCTTGCAAGGAACTATTTCACCACATTAAACACACTTTTTTCACATTTTTTACTTCAAATTAATTAAATTGCACCCATAATCTTTCAAATAAATCAACATTTTACTCTTTTAGCAGGTTTTTTACCTTAAAAAAACTTTATTTTAAAAATTACATTTTACACTTGTTTCATCCTTATTTGTTTACTAAAAATTTCGACGAAATGGAGCGCTGCCATGTGATGATAAGGCAATTCGCTGAAATTCCTCTTTTTCCCCCAAAAAATTTCCCCTATTCATGCATATAAATATTTTTCTTTTTAAATTTATTAAGCAAATAAGTAATATTATATACATATATTAGTAAAATTATATAATAATATTATATATACATATGTATAAGTAATATTATATAATGAATTAAAGTAATAAATTGTACAGTACATGGGTACAGTACGAAAAAATCAAATTTTGTTTCAATATGAGTGCATGATAACCGAAAAAAATAACCACTTCATACCCAAAACTTATATTATAAATATAATAATATATATATTGTCGCCTAAAATACAAACCAATGTATCATCAAAAATAAATGGAAATCGCTGACAGATATAATAACCAAAATTTATCCATTTATAACGAAAACTTAAATTTTATTTAAATATTGGATATAAAGTGGTTATCCCTTTTTTTGGGTTTTTATGCAGTCATATTGAAACAAAATTTGAGTTTTGGATATAAAGTAGTTATATTTTTTGGTTATTATGCACTCAAACTCATGTTTTAAATATAATAATATATATATTGTCACCTAAAATACAAACCAATGTATCATCAAAAATAAATGGAAATCGCTGACAGATATAATAACCAAAATTTACCATTTTATAACGAAAACTTAAATTTTGAGTGCATAATAACCATAAATTATAACCACTTTATACCAAAAAGTCAATATTTTTTTTGTTTTCAACGCAGAAAGGAGTACTATGCGAAAGTACTTCAGTCACCCCGGGTATTCGCTCGGCCAGGGTTATTTTTTTAAAGCGCGGCCGAAGGCCGCCCCAAAGCAGAAAGGAGTACTATGCGAAAGTACTTCAGTCACCCCGGGTATTCGCTCGGCCAGGGTTATTTTTTTAAACCGCGGCCGAAGGCCGCCAACGCAGAAAGGAGTACTATGCGAAAGTACTTCAGTCACATCAGGTATTCGCTCGGCCAGGGTTATTTTTTTTTAAAACCCCGGCCGAAGGCCGCCAACGCAGAAAGGAGTAATATGCGAAAGTACTTCAGTCACCCCGGGTATTCGCTCGGCCAGGGTTATTTTTTTAAAGCGCGGCCGAAGGCCGCCAACGCAGAAAGGAGTACTATGCGAAAATACTTCAGTCACACCAGGTATTCGCTCGGCCAGGGTTATTTTTTTAAACCGGGGGCCGAAGGCCGCCAACGCAGAAAGGAAATACTATGCGAAAGTACTTCAGTCACTTTAGGTATTCGCTCGGCCCCGGGTTATTTTTTTAAACCGCGGCCGAAGGCCGCCAACGCAGAAAGGAGTACTATGCGAAAGTACTTCAGCCACCCCGGGTATTCGCTCGTAATATTATAATATTATCATACGATTTTTCTTATCTGTGTTTATTAAATATAAATCACATATTCATATACGTATGTATGTATATGCAAAAGTGTTCACATATTCAATTTTAGCTTGAAAAATCTTCTTTATAGTTTTTTATAGTTAATAAAGAAAAAAGAATCACTCGAAAGTACAAACAAAGAAAACGCTGTGAAACGCTAAAAAATTCTTCACTTTTTGGGTTTTTTAAAGGGGTGGCAAAGCTGGTTTTCCTCGTAAATATAAACACTCTAAACTTTGCAGCCATAAATTTGATAAGTGATTTTAAATTACTAAATTTGGCTGAAAAATTACAAAATCAAAGTGAAAAGTGAACTTATTTCAATATTAAGAGTGTATATTTCAATATAATGAGTGAAAAACGTGAAAATATTCTGTGAAACATGGAGAAATAACATGTTTTCTTAGGGCAATTTTTTAATTTTTAAACGCGAATATTTCAAAAAATATTAGTTATTTTTATGTTATTTTTGGATATTCCTGCTCTGGAGAAGCTCCCCTATCCGTACATACCCCATTTATACGGAAATTCTGTTTTTTTTTCCCCTCCGCCAAAATAATCGGAATCGTGCCAAGAAATATAATACAAAAATATTTATAGTATACATTATTTTGTAAAAATCAAATAAAAATTTTTTAAAAATGCAAGTCCAAATTGACTATAAATATTATTATGCATGCATTCATACCTCATATCATAATTATTTTTACATTCCAATATGGAAATGCCGACCGCAAAACACAAAAGCATATTTACATACATACTTACAATGCTGTGGGTAGGGGTATCACAAGGAGCATGCATACATACATATGTATATACATTTATGTCTCTTCACATTCTTGAGTATGTGAGAGAGCTGTATTTGTACACATTTTTAGCTGTTAAAAATGGAATATCAAAGAACTTATTTTTCTTCAATATTCCCGATTGCCCATACATGCTATGGTATCATATGCCGTACATACTTATATTATTTCTCTTCATACTCACGGGTGGAGTATGTGAGAGAACTGTTAAAAATTTAACATTTCACATCGTGAATTCTGTGGTTGTGAGGTGAAATTCTGTATCACAATCTTATAAAATGTTCGACATCGAACCTGCACCTTCTATATACTTTACATTCTCTGGTTCATAAAAGCAAATGGTGTCATCTCCCCGAGCATGCCTTTGCCTACAAGTGTCTTTTCGCGACGATGGCAAAAGCTAAAAATCATAAAATGAACAACTTTCTGATGCTTCTTCACAGAAAGAAGTGAGAAAAGTGGCAATATAGCTCTTGTCGATTTACAATATTTGTCAATTCTAAAATAAGTATTTTTCTGTGGCTCGCAAAAATCTGCGTCGATATGTATGCAGGCTCATACATGTGCATACATATTTACGCAAGTTTGTATGCGAAGCTGCAACAGGGGCAAGGGAAGCGGTGACAATTGGCGGCGGTTCGTTTATTTTTTCGGCACAGCTTGGATTTTCTATCAAACACACAAGTGCTGAACACAATGAGCGCGACAGACTGCAAACGACAGCTGTCAAATATTAGAATACACACGTTTTTAGGTACGCAGTTATTGAGGCAGCTGCACAACTACGTAACTGTGTCCTTAAGAGCGTGTGAATTTTAATATTTTACAGAACAGTCTGTCGCGCTCAATGTGTTCAGCACTTGACTCTTTGACAAAACGCTAGTTTTTGGCCATTGGTTGATCGTGACAACGGAGATGCGAAAGATGCGTGCGACACTTGTCATGATGAATGTATGTACATATGTATGTGGCTCGCATTTGCTTTAGTAAACAT
>CM050322.1:71841184-71948261 GCA_027475135.1 Bactrocera correcta | reverse complement strand
GGTATTTTTGCACTTATATGCACCATCCAACGATATTATTGGTTGCTCTTGTTGTTTTTGTTCCTTTATTTTCTTTCTATAAATTTGCATACGGTTTTGGTGGTCAGCCTTTACTTTTTTTGATAATGAATCATCATTTTTAAGTTTTTCTTTAAGATTTTTTCTATAAATTTTCATTCTTTTCGCATTTTTTAAACGTTCTATTTGTGTTAAGTTTTCACTGGATTGTATTTTTTGCAATATTTTCGAATACCCTCTGCACCCGTTTTCATTTTTTCAACTGTTATTATTAAATATTATACTGCAAACAAACAATTTTCTGTGGTACCAATATGCCGATAATCTAAAATGACACTAATTGCAAATGATTCAAACGCAACCAAAGCCGAGACAACGTGAAATTTACCGTTTGAAAAATAATCGCTAATCGGTACAATTATAGTAGGCTAAGAATAGTAGGCGAAGAATAGAATTAAGAAGCTAAGTGAAAATAAAACAATAAAAATTGCAAAGGTTTCTATTGTAATTTTTGTGAGAACTCAAATCGTTACGCACGCTACAGAAATGAATATGCTGTAGTTTTTTGGTTTTTAATTGTAGGTTGAAAATTTTTTTTTCTTAAAAGCAGGATACTTATTTAAATTAAAATTATAGATGATTTGTAAAAAAAAAAAAAATTTTCTACTCACAATATAAAAAAAGCCTGATTTTCCGTTACGCACGCTACAACACATTTACCTGGCATTTCATACCAAATTTTAATGTTTCCAGAAAAATAAACGAAATTTTTTTTAAAAATTTTAAGGAGAATTTAGTGAATAACAATATGGCTTTCGATTGGACCATCTATGTTAATACTAAAGCAATGATGAACACGTAAAAAATTTCACTTTTTTTGTATAAAACCTGAAAAGACCTGAGGTAGGGTAGGATTTGGTAATAATTTTTGAATTAATCATCATCGAAATAATTTTTTTTTTATAAATTTATAAAATTGGATATCTATTCTAATGCTCCATTAAAACAAAAATTAGGTTGTATTAAGTTCAAATATTTTTGGTTGGTAGACAGTTTCTGGGATATGCCCATATGTCATGATTTCAATTTTCATTCTAGCACATTTGATCTAACAGACTCACTATTTACCATTAAAAAAATAATTTTATCTCCTCTTAACAAGTAATGTTTAAAAATTATAAACTTTAATTTAATTCTTAATTTTGGCTGTTGAAATTTTTGTTTCTGTAGCTAAGCAGCTTAAGATCGCAACGCTTAAAACTCTCTTGCCTTTTATGACTCGGCTAATTCCTCTCATTCGCGGATTGCGCCCGTCGCGCCGGTTGGCCGGGAGGAGGGTAATCGTTGGGCAGTATATTAGTTAGTTGCTGTGGTATACATTTTATACATTATTCATATCATACAGAAAATACAGTAAAAATTTTATTTACGAATAAAGACAAAAACGTTTTTGTCGGTATAAGAATCCAAGGGATTATACTCGAGGTTAATTTTGAATATGTTCATACAAATAAATTTCATTCGAAAAAATAACGAATTTAATGAATTTTTCTCATTGTCTGGTTGTCAGCCTTTCTGTCCAGTTAATATATTGTACTTAATAAACAACAAGTTAACAAAGGACCGGCCAATGTGCATGGTTATGAATTATGTTTACTATTTTATCTTCTAAGTTGGTTCGAACTGGACACAGTGTTCTAAATTTTCCTGAAATCGGTTCAGTAGTTTAGGATTCCATGGTGGACAAACAACGTGACACGTAATTTTTATATATAAAGATTTGTATTAAAAATGCAGTACTTCGAAATATTAATAATAACCTACACTTTTTTCATGATCTTCAAATTTTTAAACGGCTCAAAAACTTGAATCTGCTATGAAACGCCCTCATAAAAAATTTCCTGACCACAGTAGCAGTCGATTTGGCAGTATGCTATAAAGTTTTGCCTGTCAAGGTGCCTCGTTATGGTGCCATAAAACCAAGCAGCTTAAGCGGAGACCATGCGACATTTTTCAAATAACTTACAATTTTAAACTTGTGATATCTTTCAAATGGAATATTCAAATAGAATAATTCAAAAAGTTATATAATGGTATTGAAACACACTTAGCTATGAAGACACTAATCAAAAAGGATTATATTATATATACAAGGTCTGTCGCAAAAGAAACAGGACTGTTAAAATAAACAACAAAATATTAATATTTTTCAAAAGTTATATTTTTTTATACAAAGTCGTTTCCTTGTGCTTCGATACAGCGTTTAGCCCGGTCAATTAGCATTTGAAATTAATGGTTAAGGTCATTTTTCGGAATGCTCTTGAGAATATCGGTCGTTGCCTGAAACCAGTGTCCTTTAATGGGCAAATGAAGTTTTCCAAATAGGTAAAAATCACAGGGTGTCAGATCAGGTGAGTAGGGTGAGTGATTAATGGGAGTTTTTTTGTCAAAAAATCAGTGACAAGCGTCGACGGATTACACGGCGCATTATCGTGCAATAGGCGCCAGGACCCTACCTCACGGTATTGTGGTCGAGCACGATGAATGCGTGGCAAAAGATGCTTCATAACACCAAAGTAAAGCACCAAGAATTATAGAAACAAGATTGCGGAATGACGAGTTCAAATTTTGTTCGTTCTGCGCATCTACGTCACGGTTGACCAACTTACAATCAGTTAATTTTCAGTTGTTTGTTTTTCTTTGCAATAAGAAGCAATTTTGTATTGCAGGCATAAAAAATCAATATTTTATAGTGAAAATTTACCTACATATTAATTTAATTGAATTTTCATTGTATTATTTAATTTTGTTTCTTTGCTGTGTTTGTTTCAACCATATACATTTATGTACATTAATAAAAAGATTGAATATTTTGTAACCAAGTAGCAACTTATTGTTTTCTTTAATTTTCTTTTTTTACTAAACATATGTCTAATTAAGTTTTTATTTAAGGAACGAATCCTAAAATACATTCTAGCTCTGAAAAATAGTTATTTTGTTTTCGAGCTACAATTTACAAAATCTCTTAATTTTTTGTGCTTCTGGACGTAATTTGTACATATATGCAAATCAGTACCATTGATGTCGTCAAATATTGCTTGCAAGGCTATCGTATGCTGCATCAACATATCTGTTGGTTTTGAGAGTCCTTCTTCAGAAAGGTGATCCACCCAAGTATGGGACGAACAATTTTCGGAATTTTCACAAATTTCGGGGTTGTCTTTACCGAGTTTGTGGCAGATGTACCCTGCCAAATTCTCAAATTCGTCGTTGTTGAGAATCTCCAAGTCATCATTTTTTCAATTGTGTCAGTGGAATTCAGATCAACTGACACACGTTGAAAAATATTACCCGCAAAAATATAATAAACATACATACATGAGTATCAATAAATGGAATAAATTTTTAGTTATTATTATTAGTATAATTAGTATAAAAAACAGTGGTTAGTATGCAAAAATTTAGTTTGTATGTAAGTACGTATTTGCATTTGTTGACATCAATGCATTTTTATATAATAATGTTTTCTGTAGTTTCAGGTTTATAATATATGTACGTTTAATATTTTGATAATTACCGGTTAGGGATAAGTAATTTCCTTCCAAATCTGGTGTGTTGTCGACTTCAACACTGCCTTCTTCCGTGATCGCTCCTTCGTTGTAACCAAGTATATAGGAACGCAGCCTATATTTGAACTCCTGCCTGTCAGGGTGATCGTGAAGACCGCCTTTTGACCTGATTCCGAAAAAAAAAAAATTCCAAAACGTTCCGGTTCAATCGATAGGTCAAAACGTAATCAATTTTGTACTGCTGTCTTAAGTCATCCAGCAGCAATTTCAAAACATTATTGCTTTGGAGTATACCTGTAAATCATAAGTAAAATCAAAAACTGTAGAAAATCAACTTATCTACATATGTATATATGTAGCTTGAGTATTACCTTTTTGGAATGGAAGCAAACCATTTTTACCAATGACTCTCATTGATGAAACCAGCTAGGTCATCTGTGCCAGTACATTATTTTGTTTGTTCAAAGCCAAACCGTAGGCGTGCAAGCGTTCCTTCACTCCATCTTTGGGCACCCTGACATTCATTACGTCAAACCAGTCATTTGTCTATAAAATGAATATTTATAATATATGAACATTTTAATTAATATTTTAAATATTACTTACAATTTTGAAAAGTCGATGGCATTCATCCTAATTTTCGTTATCTAGTAGACCTAAACTAGCCGCTCGAGTTTTTGCTTGAGCAATTGTGTGGGAGAACAATTTTGTGGCTAGTTTAACCTTTTGTCTTTCTGCTCCTGTCACAGACTAATGTTTCTGGGAAATTTTGTGCGTGATGGACAGCTCGTTGGATGTTAGCGAGAGCAGCTTCACAATTATGTGTTTTCTAACACTTTTTCCATTGATAGTAAAGCCCTATCCAAAAAATGATTTCTTTGTAGTTTTATTAAGTGGGGGATATCAGCAAAACCACAATCCTGTCTCCGTTGTGTGAAAACCTGCACTAGAAAAAAAAGAACACAATTTAAAGCATATCACAATTTAAATAATTGTTTAGTGAATGTACCACGGTTTCTCCGCATTAATTTCAAGATCATTATATAAGCCTCTATTTGATATCCACGCAAATCGCTTACAATAGAAAGCAATATTGTAACCGCACTTTTTAACGTTTGACAAAATGTTAAACAATACTTCCCTCGTCATTTTGAAGTCATAATCGAAGAATATAGGCTGTTTCCATTTACTTATCAAACCTAAAAGGACAAAGTACATTAGAAAAAATTAACTTCAAGTAAATTAATGAGTTTAATTACCTCTTACCATTGCAACCTGAACATAGTTAACAGGAGGCAATGTCGAATCAGTGGATCTGTCGTAGCAGTAACTCCTCCTGACCTTCATTACATCAAAACAGAGTACACAAATTTTTTGCGCTTGTGTTAGCTGCCTTCAATAGTTTCCTCACCGGCTCTTTCACACCTAGAGCTACGTTACTTTTTTTTGACCACCATTGCAGAGTGCGCACACCTGGTAGAGGAAAGTTGTTTCTCCTTAAGATTTTGTACGCTGTTGGGCTCGTTGAATATAGCGTGATCGACTTAGCTATGTCTTCTTCTTTCCAATTCTGCCGTTTGTTTCCATCCCTTAATTTTTCAATCTGTAATGATATGTGTAATAAACTTTAATATATTTTGCAACATACTTCAGAATTTCGGCACTTACCTAGCCGTTGGTGAAAATGCAGCTAAGTTTTTGCTCCAAATTATTTCTATGGAATTCCGCAGTTTTAATGGAAATCTTGAGGCGTTTAATTTCTGCTAACTGCTCGTTTTTGCACTTATTCAAAGTGTTAACAACACTATTCAGCCTTTGTCTAAAAAGAATAGGAAATACACATACTTATGTAAGTAAAAGATAATTCATCAATATCAACTAGGACTAACATTTCTGTTTCCAAATGCAGTATTTTCTCGCCTTTCTTATCGATGACCTCTTCTTCTGCAGTTTGAGGTGCCTCTCCAACCTCGTTTTCTTGAATTACTTCAACAGGGTTGGTATTCTTCAAGATTGTTGTCAACATCTCTTTTTTGGAACGAGACTCCATCCTTTTCTGCCGTTCATTAGCCTCTGCAGGAGCAGTGGTTAACGTGGGAAAAGCGCCAGGTAGCAACTTCGTTGGATTCCGCGAACTTAAACCTGCAAGAGTGTTGGGTTATAAAAGTAAAATTATTGTTATCAAAATGCTATTACTACCCATTTCAAAATGCAAATTTCTTTCGAAAGCTTTTGGCGCAAAGTGCACTTCACAAACGCATGCATTTTTAACGTTAATTTTGTCCGTCCGACGACAAAAATGAATCCATTTTTTTACTGCGGCTTTATCCTCTAAATCTCCACTTCGTAGCACTATTTTTGCCATTGTTATTATAACAACCGAACACTGCACAACGCATTTTAAAAATATAGAATTTAACAATTAATACAACACTTGAAAACACAATTCGAATTCACTTTCAATAGCGCGGGTGAATAATAGTCAACCGTGACGTCAGCAAGAACAGCTGACTGAAAGCAAACATGCGTATTGCGTAATCTCTTTCTCTATCTTGGTAAAATACAGCATTAATCGTTTGGGCAGGTGGGACCAACTCTCGGTTTACAATACCCTCGGAACCGTAATGCATTTATATGCATTTTGCGACCGATAACCAAAATCTGCTGTCACTTTAACTCAAATTGAGTTACCAAATATTGCCGTAGAAGTGCTCTCTTTGCTCTTCAATGCAATTATTAATCTCGGACACTATCCTAATTCATGGAAAAAGTCGCAGATTATCTTGATAGACACACCTGGGAAAGACTTAACACAACCGTCCTCATACAGACCAATCAGTCTTCTACCCTGTCTTTCTAAAATATTTGAAAAATTGTTGCTATCTCCTTTCCTCCACGAATATAATATAATACCAACGCACCAATTCGGGTTTCGTGAAAAACATAGCACGATAGAGTAAGTTAATAGAACTACTAACGAAATAAGAAAAGCATTTGAGCACAGAGAGTACTGTTCAGCTATATTTCTAGATTCCTATGGCATGAGAGCCTTTTATGTAAGACTAAAAATATTCTACCTTCGGAATTCTATAAAACATTGGAAACTTATTTAAAAAATAGAAAATTTATGGTAAAAGTGGGAGCTTTTATATCTGATGAAAGACAGAGCTGGTGTACCCCAGGGCAGTGTTTTAGGCCCAACACCATACATCATGAATACAGCAGATCTTCCAACAGCTAACAATGTATTAACTTCAACTTTTGCGGACAATACAGCCGTAACAAATGCCACATAATAGCATCAACAATATTACCCGAGCACTTAAAGCTTGTCGAAGAAACGCTAGCCAACTGGCGTATAAAGGTAAATGAACAAAAGTGTAAGCATGTTACGTTTTCGCTTAGACCAAAAATGTGTCCGGCAGTAAAAATAAACAATATTTTAGTACCCGAAGCGAATTAAGTAAATTATCTTGGTATTCACCTAGATAGAAGACTTAAGTGGAGAAAACATATATCTAGTAAAATAACTTGCATGAAGATAAGAGCTGCAAATTTAAATTGGCTATTAAATAAAAACTCCAAACTTAACATAGACAACACAGGTACAACCTGTGCAACTAATATAGACATACTCGTAATGCAAAGGTTCCAATCAAAAATGCTTAGATCAATCCATAAAGACCTTGGTATTTCTATGGTAAGGAAAGAAGTAGAAGACAGCAGAACTAAATATATATCTAAGCTCCGTGAACACCCAAACCCTTTGGCTAATGCTTTGGTACATTCCTGCGATCACACACGTCTTAAAAGAAGAGATATTCCCGCGTACTGACAATCAGCGTCTAGCATTCGAGGTGTTCGGTCGTATTTAGCGCGTTGTGTTATTCAGTGCGGGTTATTCCGTTATCTTTTTCTCTTCTTTAATTAGCAAAAAGCACTGCTTTATTCTTTTCTATTGAATACAGTTACTTTTATTTTGATTTGGTGAATTTTTTCTTAACAGTGAGCATGCCCCCTGGGGCGACGGATAACAGGGAGAATCGCTTTGCTTTACTTGCAAAACGCAAAAAAAAAAAAAATTACAAATGGTTCATCTCTAAATCTTTTTCCTGAATTACCAAGTGTTGCGGTCTCAGATCCTAAGTTTCTGACTCTATCCTGCAGGGAAGAAAATAAAAAGATCTCAGATTTTTCGACTTTTGCCGTCTATAGAGCAATTCAGCTTATAAGCAAAGAGGTAGTGTTGATCTCTGAACTCAGAGATGGTAACCTCCTGCTACTGGTAAAAGACAAAAAAATAGCACAAAAATTCTTGACCACCACGCATTTGCATGGAGTGTGCCGTGTCACATGTGCACTTCATTGCTCACTTAACACCACCAAAGGAACAATCTATGCTCCTTATCTTAATAATGTGTCTGATGAAGAAATAGTTAGGGAACTCAGCAGTCAAGGTGTTACCTTTATTTACAAATTTAATAAAATGGTCAATGGTAAGCAATCCCCCAATGGGGATGTGTCGTTGCATTCCGTAAAAGAGGACGAGTACATCCCAAACCCCATGCGATACAAAGTGTGTCAACTACTGTGTCACACCGGGAAATGGTGTAAGAATCAGCCAATATGTGTTAGGTGTTCATTGCCTCCACACCAACAGAAATGCACTCGCATTATGTGTGCCAACTGTTCGGAACAACATCCTTCATTCTCCATTGAGTGCAAAAAATTTAAACAAGCTAAAGATATATTAGCTATAAAAACAAAAAACAAATGCTCCATGATGGAGGCTAGAAATATCTATCGCACGCAAATAACAATACCACAGTTAATTCTCAAATATCCTACGCCGCTGCCCTTTCATCAACAGAATCTTCCCACGTTAGTACTACACAAAGTACCTCTACTCCAATAACAATATTAAATAAAGAAAAGGACAATCATAATTCATTTAATAAGAAACAAACGACTTCTCAAAGTATTACTCTTCATTCAGCAGAACCTTCACGAGCTCACATTACACAAAGTACCTCTACTCCAATAACAGTATTAAATAAAGAAAACGACAATCAAAATTCATTTAATAATAAACAAATGACCTTTGAAAGTCTTACTCTTCATTCAGCAGAAACTTCACGAGCTCACATTACTCAAAGTACCTATGCTTCCAAAACAATAGTAAACACAGATAACAACAACACCAAATCATTAAATACTACACGAAATAACTTTACAAACCTAAAAGTCTCCAACGATCAAACATCACTTTTTCCAAGCAACAGCTTAGCTAATCAACAATATAATGAAGAGAGTATTTCTCTTGAAAAATCAAAAAGTATCAATGGCACATCTCTAGCCGATATGGATGATTATAATTCATGTGACTCTCTTCATAATTCCAAAATAATCACTGACTACAGTTTCACAAATACTAATTTCTCTCCACTGCCATCTCTTAACAAAGTTCTTTCCCTCACTCAATTATCTAACATATCAAATTCTTCTGATGAATGATTTAGAATCTCAGTACACTTAGTAAAAATTTCAATTACATAGTCTCTCTTTCTTTATTATAAATTTAGGTTCAATTTTCTACAATGGAATATGAATGGCTTTTTTAATAATTATCATGAGCTTCTACTGCTTATCTCAGATTTTAAGCCCGACCTTATAGCTTTACAAGAAACCCACCTGGGCTTACATAGTAATCCCATTCCGCCTTCGCCTTACGTAGCTTACTTCCACAACTTAAGCAACACAAATATACACGGGACTGGTGTGCTTATCAAAAAAGGCATTTGGCATAGAAGAATCGACGTTGATACAAACTTAAACATTATTGCGCTTGAAATTAAATCCAGTAGCATTACATTAACGGTGGTATGCGTATATTTTCCACCTGGTAAGGATTTCGATATACGGGAGTTTAAATCTATTCTAACTTAAATGCCTCAACCAATAATTATCTGTGGAGATGTCAATGCTTGGAGCCCACTTTGGGGATCCCCCAAACAAAACAAGAGGGGTAAAGCAATTGAAGAACTAATTTCTTCCCAAGACTTAACTTTCTTAAACGACAAATCTCCGACACATTTTTCCACACATCAGTCATTCACGCATGTTGATATCACGATATCTACTACCAGCATTTTCCCTCTCCTTTCTTGGAGAATCAGAGATAATCTCTGTGGCAGTGACCACTACCCGATAATTTTCCACCTAAATGGTAAAATAAAAACTAAGACTGTTCACATATCAAAATTGATAAAGCAGATTGGGAAAAATACAAATTGCTGTGTGACGAGCAAAATCAAATCCATCCCGTTAGTAACAATATTAATAAGGAAGCCAAATCTATTAAAAAGATTATACTTAGTGCAGCCACTTTATCTATTCCACAAACTCATCCGAGCAAGGAGCTCCGAGCAAGGAGCTTGCCGAGCTGTGTACAATAAAACCAAATGCATGGTATGATTTTAAACGCAACCTGTCTAACCAAAACCTCATGGTATATAAGGCAGCAAACGCCAAATTTAAACTTTCTGCAAAAAGAGCGAAAAAAATGCTTTATAAACATCACTAGTAACATCAATCCATCATCTTCTCCTAAAGAAATATGGAAAAGTATAAAAAACTGTCGGGCTCTTACAATAATTTTACGGCTCCACATCTTATAATAAACAATAATCTCATTTCTTGTGCAAAAGAAATTGCTAACGCATTTGCAAATCACTGGTCTAGTTATTCCGATAATAAAAATTTCCCTCACACCTTTGTTGTCCAAAAATCCCCCCACAAAATATTATTCGCTCAGCTAAAGAGATTGACAAGCCTATCACCATCCAAGAGGTCAATAATTTTTTGAACAAGGCCAAAGGCTCCGCTCCTGGCTACGACAGGATTAGCTATGCAATGATTAAAAATATATCTGATTCTACTAAAACTAGGCTATTAAACCTTTACAACGCCATTTTCACTTTTGGCAGAATTCCTCAAAGTTGGAAATGTGGGTGTATAATCCCTATTGGTAAGCCTAACAAACCAGCAGATCAGCTGCCCAGCTTCCGCCCGGTTTCCTTATTGCCTTGAAACAGCAAAGTTCTCGAAAAAATTGTTGCTAACCGACTAATGTGGTTTACTTCTAAACATAAATTGCTAAATCCTAATCAGTCTGCCTTTAAAAAAGGCCATAGCACAATCGACGCTCTATTATCTTTCGACCATTTCTCTTCATGTGCCCGTCAAGTAAGAAACATATTACAGCACTTTCCCTAGACTTCGAAAAGGCCTTCGATCGTATCGGGGCACACATTGTTCTAAGACAATTAAGGAAATGGGCAGTTGGCTCTAAAATTCACAATTTTGTCAAAAGTTTTTTAATTAACCGAAGATTTATGGTCAAGATAAACGGCGCTTTTTCCGACATATACAACTTAGAAAATGGGATTCCGCAAGGTTCGCCTCTCTCGGTGGTTTTATTTGTTATCGCGTTTGAAGAAATTAGCAAAATAATACATAAGTACAATATAAATCACAATATTTACGCAGATGAGGTTCTGATATTTACTAAACTTGATAACTTAGTACCGGTGAGAACCATTTTCAGTAAAATCATTGATGATATTTCTATATGAGAAATGCAATGTCCTACATATTTGTAAAAAGAAGCGCTGTTCAGATGTAAGAGTATCTTATAAAAATGCACCTATAAATAATGTTAATAAATTGAAGATATTGGGAGTTTTTTTTTTGATATTAAATATACTTTTAAGTTCCATTGTAATTATATTAAAAAAAACTATTAAACCGCCTTAGCATTATAAAATACTTTTCCTCAAAAAAGTCCTTTGTACATACTTCTACTCTTTCTAATATTGTAAAATCGTTATTTTTGTCGGTAATTAATTACGCTCTACCAATTTATGGAAGCTGTGCCAAAAGCAACTTGAATCTTCTTTGTGCTCCATATCACGCAGCTGTGCGGAAAAGCCTACGTGCCTTCACCACTACTCCAGTTTGTAACATTTTGGCTGAATCCGGACTTCCTGGCCTCACGGAACGGGTGGAATATATGACCGCTGAACTTATATACAAAGTTTTATACTGCAACAACTCCAACCTGTATAAAAATATACTCAATGCTATAAACAGGAAACGCTCTCGGCACTACATCACTTAGTTGCTCTGTCTAGAGAAATGTATATACCGGTTAAACCCACTCGGCAAGCTCACAGTACATACCCACCTTGGAATCTTTCGGACTCGTCATTGATTAATTGCCTTCAGGATTATCAAAAGCAAAATACTTGTGCTCCTATCTACCAGCAAGTTTTCCTCGAGACCAAACTAGAGTTATACTTAAAATTGTTCAAATTTATATTTACGGATGGCTCAAAAACTAACTACTTAACGTCCTTCGCAGTTATATCGGAGGAATTACGGGTTTTGAAAAAAGGTTTGCTGCACAATCACTGCTCTATATTCACCAGTGAAATCTTTGCTATCTATCAAGCTGCTATAATAGCATCCAAAACCAAGGGTAAATTCTGCATTTGTACAGACAGTCAATCTGCCATCGATACCGTCAAAAATTTTACCAATAACAGTGTCTTAGTAACTTACGTTCATGATCTGCTCCACAAGCACGCAAATAAAATGAAATTGATGTGGATACCTGGTCACTGTGGAATTCAGGGCAATGAACTCGCCGATTCTGTGGCGAAAAGTATTCATGAAGAACCGGTTCTGTGCTTTGACGCGTTTGAAAAAGCTGACTTAAAACGTCTAATAAAGCAGTACGTACATAACAAGTCCCTGTTGAAATGGAATGAATACGTTCATCATTATGCGGCAATTAATCCTACCAGAGCAAAGCCTATATACCCCACGAAGTCCAAACATTCAGACATTTTGTTATTCACAAGGCTTCGTCTAGGTCATACGCAGATCACGCACGATTACCTGTTAAATAATGGAAACGGATCTTGCTGCTTTTGTAAGTCCTCTAGGACATCAGTAAAACATATACTAGATGCATGCCCCCAATTTACCAATACAAGGCGAAGGATGTTTGGCACAGCTCTCCCATCGAAACTGCTAACTAATATAACATCGTCGAATATAAGTACTATATCTAACTTTCTTATAACATGTAACATAGCACATTTAATTTAATATAAACTGTACAATTTATATATATATATATGATAATATTTATGTAGTATATCCGTTATTTAGACATAACATCCAATTATTACTATCATATTAAATTGTAAAGACCAGCTGATGGCCTCGAGCTAGTGCTGCTAATTTTGTTATTTTTTGTATATTTATATGCTTAAAATAAATATGAATCTGAATCTGAATCCCGCGTACTGAGCAGCAATGTATCACCAAAACAGCTCAATCACTTGCTTTAGCGGTTCCAGTTGTTAAATAGATTTAAGATTTTATAACTTATTGTTTGGCTTTTAAAACAAAAAGCGGATTCAATAAATAAAAAGATATTGAAACAAAAAAAAACTTTTTGATCGATAACATCGATTGAAGTTATCCAATAGTCTTAAAATTTTTACGAAATGTCAACAAGAGATCAAACTTTTTATTTCATATACCCACCAATAGGTGGCGCACCAGAAAAAGTTATATTTAAAAAGTTCTGTTTCTTTTACGACAGACCTTGTGTTTTTCAAAATGCTGTTGCGACATTTTTTGTAAATAATTATATCATCTGCAACCGTGTAGTACATTATTTAGTACTATTTATGAAAGTTCTTTGATAATTTTTTCCCATCTTTTTTTTAGCTTGCCAAAAGTGAAAGAATTTTTTAAATCGGTAAAGTAGTTTTGGAGCCCATCAAAGGTGGGTTTACCGTGCGATTCTGTACTGTGAGACAGTCTCAAGTCTGTATATTTGAGATTATAAGTTAGAGACTATTTTAAGACTTAAGACGATTTTGCTATTCTGTAAGTGACAGTCTCAAAATTTATTAAATTTCATTATTCAGAAATGTTTTTACACTTGAATGAAAATAAATATGTCGATAACAAATATTAAATTTTCTATAACATAGTCTTGCCAACAGGTGCTACTTCGGACTAAATAAGTAATTGAGAAGCAAAGTCCTCTCTCGACAAACAAAAACCAAACTCTATAAGTCACTCATAATTCCCGTCCTGCTATATGGTGCAGAGGCTTGGAAGATGTCAACAACGGATGAGTCGACGTTGCGAGTTTTCGAGAGAAAGGTTCTGCGAAAGATTTATGGTCCTTTGCGCGTTGGCCACAGCGAATATCGCATTCGATGGAACGATGAGCTGTACAAGATATACGACGACATTGACATAGTTCAGCGAATTAAAAGACAGCAGCTACGCTGGCTAGGTCATGTTGTCCGGATGGATGAAAACACTCCAGCTCTGAAAGTATTCGACGCCGTACCCGCCGCGGGAAGCAGAGGAAGAGGAAGACCTCCACTCCGTTGGAAGGACCAAGTGGAGAAGGACCTGGCCTCGCTTGGAATATTCAATTGGCGCCACGTAGCGAAGAGAAGAAACGACTGGCGCGCTGTTGTTGACTCGGCTATAATCGCGTAAGCGGTGTCTACGCCAGTAAAGAAGAAGAAGTCAGAAAACATAATTATCAATAAAAAAAAAATATATGTTGACTTTGTTTTATATAAAAGTTGGTTATTTTTAACCTTTTCGAGTTTGAGTTGCTTACAAAATATAAAAAACGACAATTGATAATTATCTATGATGATCTCTATTCAGTACTACATATATATTCAAAATGGCAGACAAAAGTTCTACTTTTGTGCCCTGCTAACTAGGGATGGAATAAAGTATCGATATATATTGTATCGGCAATTTTTGAATATATCAATATCGACATTGATATTTTTATTTAAAAATATCGATATATCGATATATCGGTATGATATGAAAAAAAAAAAAATATTTGGCCTAATCTACTTTAATCATCTTGCATTACTAGCAAAATACTAACCAATAGACATAATTTTTAATAAATCAAGAACAACAATTAAAATATTAATTATTTATTAATCAAACCAATATTTATCTGATACAGACATAAGAAAAACTCTTTGATTTACGTGCTCGGCTGTAATCCGACTTCTGTTATTGGATACTGCGAGATTCACAGCAGATGCCACTCTCTCCGAGGACACCGAGGACGCAGGCGATATCAAATACTTTAGAGCTATGTCGGAAAGGACTGGAGTAAAATGACGACAATCAAACCAGAATTTTGTTGGATTCTCTTTTCTGGGTATTCTAGGCTGATCTAGATATTGCTTCAGTTCGCTAGGCATACCATCACTGGTTGAAGTTGAAAGTAAAGAGTTTGCTGAAGCTGCAGCAGTATCTATCATAATTTTTTCATGTCCGGACCACAACGACGGCGAAGATTTTTCGGAATTTGGAATTATGGTAGTGCGAGTGGGTCTGAAGTTGTCCTCTACGCCTATGTTCTAAACGTATTTCTTTTGACAGTTCGGTTATTGCAGTGGAAACAGCTAGCGCTGAACTAAAATGAATACGCTTAAAGCGTGGGTCTAAAATTGTTGCTTTGGCCAGATGTAGATGTCGCTCTAGTGGTTCTAGTTTTGCAATAACTAAATTTAGCAAACTCTTCTGAACAGCAACACCAAATTTGGTGAAAGGTTTTACTTGTTCAAGGCCTCTCTGAAGTAAATTTGCAATGGGAATCACCAAACTTGAAGTCACGTACTGATCGCAGCTAATTTCTTCAGTAGCTTGCTTGTGACACCTAACTCTTCCGTATTCACTGTTTTTCACTCCTATGTTGTAAAAGTAAACATTACTTTTATTAAAGCCAATACTATTTATTGAAGTTAATTTTTGAACACAACTCTAAGAACAATTGACGAACAGTGTGCCCACTATCCTTTTGTAAAAAACGCTGGAAAAGATGTTTTATTTTTCTCCTCCGCCTGCTGAGTGAAGTTGGAGCGGTTGATATTGCATTACGCTTCTGTTAGTTTATGTAATTTGTGGGAGTAATGCAGAGGAGTATTTGTTTGGATTAAACAGTTAGTATAAAAAGGGATTTAGAATTTTTTGATCATAAAAATATCGTTTTTATACCTTTTCAATACTTATAATATTATATCGATACCTCGATATATCGAAACAATAAATATCGCTCAAAAATATTGTTACATTGAAAAAATTATATCGATATATCGATGTATCGATATTTTTTTGACAACCCTACTGCTAACTATCAGGTCTCAAAACAAAACAAAAAAATGGGGTAAAACTACCCGTACCCCTAATAAAGCCAATATTAAAATTTTAACCTTGCAGTTGGCTTTATCCCATACATACCAGCGAATATGTAAGATATCTTAGAAACACTAAATGAACATGCAAAACCATATACAAAAATTTAAGTTGTTCAGTAGACGCTATACGAATGGCTAGATGAACTAGTCCTCTTATTCAACGCACTGCATTCAGAGAGACAAACATATAAACCAGCATATATGTACAACACAACGATTCAAATGGACTGAGCGAGAACCAAACCTCGTTCGTCCTTTATGGATTTCGAACTGGCAAAACATTTATGTATATTAGGCAAAACAACTTATGTATATTATATAAATATATTCCAGTCGCAGGAAAAAAGAGTTAAATTGTCAGAGATCGTGGTGTGACTATATAAAGGAGCTGTATAATGGCTTAATAAATACATACACATAGATAGGGTTAAATATCGGTCTTAGTCAAAATCAGTCCCGTTGCATATGTACCCAGCCCCAACCAAACACAAAAAATTAATCGAATTTGGTCACCAACTTTTATCCAACCGCGCAAATCCATCGTTTTTTATTGTCTTTTTTTCTCAGATCATTCTTTTGATTTAATTAAGGGTATATAAAATGAATACCATTTTTCGAATAAGATTCGGATTCATGTAGACTAAAAAATAAATAAGAAAATAAAAAATATACTAAAACGCTCAAAAAAAAAAAAAAAAAAAAACAAAAAAATAGTAAAAGAAATCACTGATTTAGGCGGAAACCTGGGAGTCAGTGCATTTTTCACGAAAATTAGGGAAACAGTACCGAAGGTCAAAATCAGGAAATTCCTTGACAAATCAGGGAAGTAACCCTACACATACAATTATCCATAAAAAAGTGCAGTTCGAAACATAGTATTATACTTAACTACCTACGAACAAAAAGGAAAAAAGTGAGTTTCAACAAAAAAGAGGAAGTACATGCGAATATGAAAATGGCAATAAAGCCATACGCAATAAAGCCATAAGGCAATAAAGCCATAAGGCAATGAAGCCATATTTTTTGGTAATAAAGCCATATTTCCAATGGAAAGAAAAATAAAGCCATACAAAAAATTTTACAAATGAGAAATAAAGCCATATCTTGTAATAATATGTTGTACTAAAAGAACATGTCTGGCAATGCTGCTTTTTGCATATCTTGTAATACTATGTTGTACTGAAAGAACATGTCTGGCAGTGCTGCTTGTATATCATATGTAAAGTACGATTTGTAGTGACCGCGTGTTAAAGTTGATCTCGTCTTCTACATTTTTCTATTTGAAAAAGGCAAATGAAACCATTTTACAGTACAAGTTAATACCAGGATTTAGGAAATCTTCCCAACTATTATATATTGAGTCAGAAAATGAAATTTACAAATATATAGATATACTTAAACCATTGTGTCCAATTTGCCGAGCAATTATCAATGATTCCATGTTGATTTACATGTAAAGTTACATTCATATTTTTGTTTTTATTTTATATTGTTCATTCTGTGAAAGGAAGAATTTTTGTTAATAATGAAATACAAATGTGCTCTTACGTTAACAAGGCGAATTTATTTTCGAGAATATTATTTTTATTTAATTTATGGCTTAAATACATATATATGATATATAAGTGATATATTAGAAACATAATTTTGAAAATGCGTAATGCCGCTGCGAGCCGCGTTCTTGCATCATCCGCTCCGCGCGGCGCCGCGCCCCGCTGGCCTTATCTTCGCGCTAATGCAGATATATTTATTTCCTGTATACTTACATGCGCGTTAATTGCCTAATATTAATTATTAGGAGTTGTTTCTATCCACATTGCGGAGCAATACTGAAAGTGGCGTCCATCAAATAGGGCTGATAATATTTGTCTCACCAGCAACGCTAAACATTAACTGAAATCCCTATGCTAGGAAAGAAACAAATTTGAAAGCGAAATAAAGCCATATGGCTTAATTACCAATTACAATTGGAAACAAAGCCATATAGGATTTATGGCTTTATTACCAATACGGCTTTATTGCGTATGGCCTTATTGCACCCCACCGATGGAGCAGTGTTTATTGTTTGTAGTCATTACGAGGTCACCATTGTTGTGCGTCTTCGGTGTTGTATACTTTGCGATGGATAATTTCTTGACGTGTGCTCTTATGCCTCTCACTCGTTAAACAGTGTCAACTCACAACTCGGTCATCATATTACCATCATCCGCTTGAAGTGCCTAAGTGAGTTGGATCTTCAGGATGTCCCGTGACGTGTACCCAAATAGTAGTTGGAATGGTGTACATCCTGTTGTCGAATCTGCAAAGTGTTGATACTTCATTGTATTTGGCGTAATTTTCCATTCCATCGTTTTTCGTCATCGGTAGAAGTAATAGCATGGATAGAATAATCCAGTCTGCACGTTAGGTGTGTCTAAAATTACGATTCGTAAATCGGACGACTGCTACACCCTAGAAAGAGACATAACTAAGCATTAAATTATATACTGGGTTGTCAAAAAAGTCTTGCGGTATTTTTATTGAATCCATTCGTGTGGCACCCATACATTGAGCTTCTTAGTGACTTCAAACTTCTCCAAATGGTTTATAACGGTTTGATGACTACTATGCCGGTCTCTTTCGACCAGTTCAGCGATTTTATCGCAATTTTCGACAACAGGCCTTCCGGAGCGTGGCGCATCTTCGACCACCTCTACACCAGAACGAAAACGTTGAAACCATCGTTGTGCGGTGGAAATCGAAACTGTGTCGGGTCCATAAACTGCACAAATTTTATTGGCGACTTGAGATGCATTTTTGCCTTTATCGTAGTAGTACCGTAAAATATGCCGTATTTTCTCTTTATTTTGCTCCATGTTTGCGACGCTATAACTCACGAACGACTTAAAAGAAACGACAATCAATCAAACACGTCTTAGCGCGTGAAATGAGCTTTCCAAAAAGGTATAGCATGACCCGATGCGACCAATAAAACTAGAACTACGCGCTTTCAGCGCCAACTAGCGAAAATACCGGAAGACTTTTTTGACAACCTAATATGTATATTATAAGGTATAAAGCTCTAATTTGGCATGTAGCAAGGGGCACCTGCGGCAAAAAACTTGTGAAAAAGTGGGCTGGCGTCACCTTCTAATTAAGTTTAATGTACATATCGCCACCACTAATAAAGATACAATATTCAAATTCATAGGCAAAAATTATAAAAACTATGAAAATGTACGACATTGAAAGATATCTCACTCCATGCACAACGAGCGCAATAAATCAACAACTAAATATGCAGTGGCGAATTCAGAGGAGTAAATGGAGGAAATTTCCCACCCCCAAGGGCTAAATGGGTTATTAGTAATTTTACTGTCCTGAAAAAATATGAATAGGGTGGGTCATCTAACGTTTTAAATTTGAATTATCTATATTTCGACATTGGAAACGTCAAATACCATTCGCAAAGTGACAGAAATTCAGTAAAAAGTCTAAAATTTACGAAATGGGTCGCTATTCACTAGAAGAAAACTGGGAAATATTGAAAACTTTTTCCCAAAGTTCGTTGGACCGAGGATGGTCAATTTTACCGAAAAATCATATTTTCGGACGAGGCTCATTTCCTCATCGATGGTTACATTAACAAGCAGAATTGTCGCATTTGGGGCACAGAAAACCCGCACGTAATCGTCGATAAGCCAATGCACCCAGCACGAATCACTGTTTGGTGCGGATTTTGGTCTGGTGGAATCATCGGCCCATTTTTCTTCGAAAATGAAGAAAGAACCGCCGTAACCATCAATAAGCGATATCGCGCAATGTTAACCGAATTTTTCTTCAAGCAAATTGAAGAGGAAGACTTGGACAACATTTGGTTCCAGCAGGACGGCGCTACGTGCCACATAGCAAACGCTACACTCAATCTTTTACGCCCTATCTTCTAATTTAAAATTATATACGGCCCACCCGTTATTATCCAGAAATTTGCGTTTTATTTCAGAATCATCTAATATAAAGACTATCAATATTTTGAATATAAAAAAACTGCTAAGATGCCACTAAAGTTACAAAGTATTGCAACGTGTGCAGATTCAATTTTTAATAAATCCAATCAGATCGGTAGCTGGAATTGCTCCGACTCGGCTTGAAGAGAGCTTGAAATAGATTCCGCATTCATCTCCATCTGTGATATGTTCGATTGATACTTTTTCCGTGATTTATCTTCCAAGTTTTCCATCATTAAGGTAGAAAAGCCGTGTGCGAATTTTATTCTATTACTGCCTCATTCACACAGTGTGATTCTTCAGAAGGAAGAAGCTGCTTGTAACTTACCGAAATCGAAGACAAAAAGCTGAGGAACATTTTCAATCCATTCATTCAGAATTATCAGGCCCTCGTTGACGTATGCGGCACAGCACTCTTCATCTTACTAGGTTTTATTTTCCGGAAACCAATGGCTTCGTTTGCATGTTGCTTGTTTTTGTTGATGTGCGTTATCGATTCTTGCTGCCCAGAGGCGGGAGCGTATCTTCGCCGAAACAAGGTAGTGCCCCGAGTCAATGTTAGGGCCTCGGAGCGTAGACATCTGTACCACTAATCACAAATTAAAGAACTAAGTTCCTTCGACGAAAATGGGATCAAAACTATCAGGCAATCTTCCAGCAGGAGACGCAAAAAGGTTGCTTGAAGCTCATAAGATCAAAATTGGAGGTCTCCAGAGTAAAAGAAAAGCCGAAACTCAGAAAGTGTTTCAGGTGCCTGGAATACGGCCTTCTGACGTGGGCATGTACAAGTTGGGATGACCGAAGCAAATGTTGTGATAAGTGTGGTGTAAAGGGGCACTTCGCAAAGGAATACGATAAAAGCCCGTCGTGTGCAGCAAGTAAAGGGAGCGGTGAAAAGGAGACCGGCCACCGGATTGGGTGTTGGAAGTGTCCTCTATATCATGTGGCGTGTAAAAAGACAAAATGAGAATTGTCCAGATCAACCTGAATCATTGTGAAGCTGCTCAAGAGCTGTTGAAACAAACAATATTCAAAGAAACAGTAAACGTGGCGATATTGTGGGGGTAGTATAATACATAAAGCTGGTAAATGGATCTCCGACAAGGAAGACAAAAAAAAAAAAAGACAAAGCTGAAATATGGGCCTGTGGGCAAAAATATATGGAATTTATTTCTACTGCTACTATATTCGCCCGATTGTTGTGAAAGGAGATTACGAAAGAGCTCTAGAAGAATTAGTCCGAGACGCCCTTACTACCATGCCAAACGTGAGAGCAGGTGACTTCAAAGCATGGGCAATTGAATGGGGTATTAACTACACAAATAGGCGGGATAATGCTCTGCTCAAAGCTTTTACCCTGTTAGACGCAGTGCTGCTCAATACCGGCAGTAGAAATACTTGTAAGAAGGATGGACGCACATCAATAATAGATATTACGTTCGCCAGCAGCACGCTGCACAGTGTTCTGTCTTGTAGGGAATCAGCAGCCAAAAATACTTCCACTGCCTATATAAAAGTGCATTTTAAAATCTCCCTCTCCTGTTTCCCACTCCGCCACCCCCCGATGGTAACAATTTTTAATTAATTATATTAAATTAAAAAAGTTGATATACGAAAAAGGCATTTTGTTGAATATTATTCAACTAAATCAAAAACTGATTTTAATAAAATTGATTTACTTTTGCATGATAGTTTCTTTGACTGGTGATGAAAGGATCTAAGCTCAAAAGCAATCGGTTTAACAAGTCCTGCTTTGTAGCGATCCTTTAGTTCTTTCGTGTATGATAGAGTCAATACATATTAACGACCTTATTGCTTGACTCTCGAATTGAAACTGATTCATATTGAACAACATCGGGAGCGATGTTATGACTGACGAAGGAAGATAATACTAGGAATAATTTGAAGTTAACTCCTTTGCAATTTAGCGCAAATCTAGTGAATTTAGGCTTTATCAAAGTGATTTCTCTTGAAATTGAATTCGAACAGGGCAACAATAGCGGGTGGACGAAAGTCTATAGTTTTTACAAATTTGTTTGTGCTTTTTATCATTTTGCAATTTTAGTAAAAGTTGTACAGGGTCATATGTATGTCTTCCAAATTATTATTTTCAAACTTTTGCTGATATTCGCTCTAACTAGAATTGCCATAAAGCCACATATTTCTATTGATAATAGGTAATTAGAGGACTCGTTCCGTTCATTAATTCCATTTGTGTCCAATAACACTAGCCGACAATGGATTTTGCTCTGAAATAAAAATTATATATTTTGGTTCCTGTTAGTATGTAGGGGAAACTGGGGTACCTTTGACTTTGGGGCACATTTGACTATGGCCTTTTCGAAGTCAAGCCAGTAAAATCAATCGAATTTATAAATTGGGTATGGTGAAGTAATTGATTTTATTCAATATGTTGAAGTTTACCAGTTAGTGTTTATACATTTTGGTGAAGCAACACGTGTTTTTCTCTTTTCTCTGCGGTCTGTATTATTTTGTGGCAGTGATATGCAAGACATTTGTGAAGTCAATTGAACACCATTTTAAAGTGCTAAGTGAACTTAACTAGTATTATTCTCAATAATTTTGAAAAGATTTGGAAATTTAAGAATAAAAGAATTGAAAAGGTAAGAAAATTGAAATTTCTAAAGTAAACTCACTTGGGGTACATTTGACATTTTTGAATGGTTTGAATACCCCGTCTCTGTTTTGACTATACAATGAATGCACTTTATGCCATTTAGTGTTGATATTCAGCAGGAAAATGGTACGCAATTACAAAAAAAAAAGACTAATCGGTGTGCCATAAATGAAGATAATATTAGAAAGGCAATAACGGATATCAGAAATGGGACTGAAGCGCAAACTATAGCTGCCATCAAATACAAAATAAATAGAACAACTCTAATCATGCGTTTAAAACATAAGGCACCTTCTGGCAATCTTTCAAATTCTGGCAATGATAGCAGCTCTGATGATTATTTTAAATTTCAATCGAAATTCACATCTCGCCAGACATTTAGTAAGCAACAAGAAACCGATATTTGTGATTACGTCAAGAAATGTGCTTCTTATTCTTACGGCTTAACTTATCAAACTTTAAAAAAGTTTGCATATGATTACGCTAAAGCTAAAAATTTGGTTACTCCAACTGCCTGGGTAAAATCCAAAGAAGCTGGAGACGATTGGCTTTACGGATTTCTTAAAAGAAATGATTCTATATCTCTTCGTAAACCTGAAAAGATCAGTTTGGCAAGATTACGCGGTTTTACTAAATCAGCTGTGGAAAGTTTTATCAAAAACCTTACTACGTCGTTTGAAAATACTCATTTCAGCCAAAAGATATCTATAATTTGGACTGGTTTAACTACCGTGATGGAGCCTATTAAGGTAAGATAGGCTTATACATTTAGTCGTATTTTTAGCCTGGTTGGAAATACACGTTAATGACTTTAAATAACATACATCTTCTCTAGATTTATGCTGCAAAAGGACAACGTTCTGTTTCTCAAGCATCTTCCGCTGAGCGCGGCAGCTTGGTTACAATCGTTGGCATAGTCATCGCTTGCGGAAATCGTTTGCCTCCGGCTTATATATTTCCTCGTGTACGTTTCAGTGAAAGATTCGGAAGTGGATGCATGCCCGGTTCGTTGATATTGAATACAAAATCCGGATGGTTGATTTCCGAACTCTTTGCAAATGTGCTGAAACACATTAAAAACTTTACGAACTGTTCAGTTGAAAACCCAATTCTAATTCTGCTTGATAATCATGCGTCACATTGCAGTTTGGAAAGCATTAACTATTGCACCGAGGCTGGAATTGTATTACTTTCTTTTCCTCCACATACATCCCATCGTCTACAACCATTGGATGTATCAGTTTTCGGACCCTTTAAGCAATTTTGCCGCAAAGCCTTTAACGATGTTTTAACCACAAATCCTGGAAAACAAATCAGTATATATGTATGATATCGGCACCTTAACTCAACAACCATTTTCAAAAAGCACTTTCCCTAGAAAACATAATGAACGGATTCAAAGCAACAGGAATTTGTCCTCTCAATACCCAGGTTTTTCAAGATGAAACATTTGCGCTGGAGTCTGTAACAGATGAGGAAGTTGAACGCATTCATCCTGATAGATCAGATGATATGAATTCATCACAAAATGCTACAAAAAATCTACAAAGCAACCTAAATCATAACTCAGCATGTACTACGCCAGAATCAGTTAGGCCTATATCGCAACTGCATGCATCCACGAAATCTTCGAGAAGTGGAACTTCCCGAATTCTTACTTATTCAACTGAAAAAAGAAGGATTGAGCTACTACTACTATAAAGAAAAATTTTAAAACCGCCAAGCGCACTCTCAAGTTTTCACAGAAGAGAACACAGCAGGCTAAAAAGAAGAAACCAAAAAGAAAACCTCAACTGAAAATCGAATCTTCAGACGAAAGTATGGGTAACATTAGCTACGCTAACACAATTGACTCTAATGGATTCCCTCCTGATGATGAAGGTTATCTTGAATCTCGGGCAGATGATTTAGAGACACACAAAATAACTGATGATGATAATTTGACTGTGGGAGACTACGTTCTGGTAAAATTCCAAGAAAACATCAAAAACACCGCTTTCTATGTAGGTCAAATAATAGAAACGTTTGGCAACTGCACTTATAACATCAAATTTTTCCGAAAGACATCTCCTTCAAGTTTGGCTTTTGTTAATCCAGAAGCTGAAGATTTGGCTATAATTATGCGCAGTGAAATAGAGCTGAAGTTGCCAGTTCCTGAAAATCCTGCTTCAACTTCACGGTGTCGTACAAAATACATTTTTAAACTGGACTTATCAAAGTATTATATAAAATAATTTTTTATCAAAACTTATAATTCACTTCCTTTAAATTATTCTTTTCTTTTAATTCAAAACTTGTAACTGAAATATTTTTTGCTTTCCAAAATTAAAATAAAATGAGTTTATATACAAAATGATGGTTTATTTTAATTCAACACAACACAACACAAAATTGTTTTAAATATGCATGTGGGTGTCAAATGCTCCCCTCCTAAAGTCAAATGTACCCCGTGACAGGGGCAAAATGGCTTTTTTTTAAAACTGTAAATTAAAGTGTAAAAGGGAGTCGCTGAAAAAAAAACTCAGGCAATATTATAAAGCTGAATAATTGCTCTAAAGCAGGTAACATTTTATTTTATGATAATTCAAACACATTTCGAGAAATTTTATTTCAAAAAAAAGGTGTCAAAGGTACCCCAGTTTCCCCTATATCATTAGAAAAATAATAAAAAAAAATCCTTAGGTTCAATTACGATAATATTAATATTATTAAAGTTATACTTCTTATACGAGTTCGGAAAAGGTTGCGATAGATTCAGGTTGCGCAACCTTGCTCAATATGAATCTACGCAACCTTGTTCGAGTAGCAAGCGAAGCGGTGACAATCGGCGATCGTTTGCTCGTTTCTTTCGGCACAGCTCGGCTTTTCTACCAACAACACAATGTTGCCATGCCTATGCTGTTGTTGTTTTCGTAGAACAATGTTTCTATTTTTAGTTGGTGACATATTCACATGTGTGCGCATATGTATGTTTTATGCTTGTGCATTATTGAATTTATACTCCTTTTTCTTTCGTTTGTCTTTCATTTCTGCGAATTCTCAACTATTTTATGTGACTTTTGGTTGAAATACTTTGCGTTGGTCCATTTTTTGGAAATCGACCTACGATGACGAAGTATTTTCGTCGTTAACTCGTGCGCATATCAGTTGTTTCCCATTGTTTTTGCATTAAATCGTTTAATATAATGTCCAGAAAGTGTAAAAAATTCGCCAGATTTATTTTGTTTTGTGTGTGGACGCTTTAATCCACGCTCAAGTTCGAAGAAGTTTTCGCCGCGACTGTTGGTAGCGTATCGTTCGTACTTTGGATTCGGCGCTGAGGAAAGTCTAAGTAAACCTTGGAGTCCGAGTTTTTTGTGTTCAAGATGTTCACGGTACCTCGCAGGGTGGCCAGCTATATGGCGAGAACAACAAAATCATGTAAATGATTGTTATTTTTGTCTAACGAACATTACTGGAATGAAGTCGACGTCTAAAAATATTATAAAGTACCCAGATGTGTCGTCTATGTCAAAACCAGCTACCCTACAAACTCCAACGACCTCAACTTCTAACGAACCGTCAACTTCTCGTGGTAGTTGTGGCTTAGAAAGTAGTGTTGATGTTTATGCTTCCGACCACACCGATTTTGACGACGATGACTACGAGCCACCACCAACAAGGTCAACAACAGAGCCACATCTGATAACTCAAAGCGAACTTAATGATCTGATTCGTGACCTTGATTTACCAAAAGAGAAATCAGAACTTTTAGCTTCTAGACTAAAACAATGGAATTTATTGCATCCAGAGACAAGAATCTGTACTTATCGGAGACGACATAGTAGTGTTGTGGATTTCTTTGAAATGGAAAACGATCTAGTCTATTGCAAAGATGTATATGGGCTTATGAAAAAAATGTTTTGTACCTATTCACCTGATCAGTGGAGACTATTTATTGATTCATCGAAAATAAGTTTGAAGGCGGTTTTGTTACATAATGGTAACGAACTTCCATCTGTACCTCTAGCGCATG
Organism: Bactrocera correcta; assembly: GCA_027475135.1. Classification (NCBI taxonomy): domain Eukaryota; kingdom Metazoa; phylum Arthropoda; class Insecta; order Diptera; family Tephritidae; genus Bactrocera; species Bactrocera correcta. The sequence goes on along the minus strand of CM050322.1, from coordinate 71,921,703 downwards.
GAGTACATATCAAAGAAACCTATGAAAATATCAAAAATCTACTACAAAAATTACAGTATGCTAAACATTCTTGGAAAATTTGTTCTGATTTAAAAGTAGTTGGGATGTTACTAGGTATGCAAGCTGGTTACACAAAATTTTGCTGTTTTATGTGCGAATGGGATAGCAGAGCTCGAAGCAAACACTATATCCAAAAAGAGTGGCCAAAAAGAACAGACTATGTACCTAATCAGAAAAGTGTGTCCAATCTTCGTCTTGTTGAACCAGAGAATATTGTATTGCCACCCCTTCATATAAAATTAGGCTTAATGAAAAATTTTGTAAAAGCAATGGATAAAACGGGAGAAGGTTTTCAATACCTTAAAAGTATATTTCCGAGACTTAGTGATGCGAAATTAAAAGACGGGATTTTTGTGGGGCCAGACATACGACGAGTTATGAAGAATCAAAACTTTGTCTCTAAACTAAATACGCTAGAAAAAAAAAGCATGGCTTTCATTTGTTGAGGTTGTAAAAAATTTTTTGGGTAACCCCAAATCACCCGATTATGAAGAACTCATATCAAGCCTATTGACGGATTTTCAGGCTTTAGGGTGTAACATGTTCCTGAAAATACATTTCCTACATTCGCACTTGGATTTCTTTCCTCCCAATTTAGGTGCAGTCAGTGATGAACATGGGGAGAGATTTCACCAAGACATATTGAGTATGGAGAAAGGGTATCAAGGCAAATGGACTCCTAGCATGCTGGCAGACTATTGCTGGATATGTTTACGTGATAATCCTGACTACCAATAAATCAGAAGTTCAAAAAAGTACAAGAAAATATAAATTGAGGGATAAAAATTTGTAATATTAACCTGGACCTAGCAATTTTTTTTTATATTCAAATTATATATGTACCTTATCAAAACAACATAAAAAAACAAGTTTGGTTTCAGAGCAGAAAAAAATTGTCAAAATTGTCGGCTAGTGTAATTTGTTAATCTCAACTTAAACATCAGATTCTGAGACCTTTATTTGCTCAGGAAAACTGTTTTTCCTTTAAAATTTTATCATAGTAGTGTAAAAAGCTAATATCAAGTTTTTTGTTAACGAAGCTTCTAATAAGTAGATACTGAAGTTTTATTAATTTTGCTTCGGTGTCAAGTGATATTTCTTCAGACATTTTCTAAACACCAAAATTCAAAAATACAATGTTACTAGCTGACCCGGCAAACGTTGTTTTGCCATGTATATTATTTCTAGGAAACATTTTTTTAGTTCAATAAAAATAACTATCTACTACTAAGTGTGCGGGGATGTACTTATAATCGAAAGCATTATAAACAATGATTAAAATTAAATTAAAGTAACGAATATATTTTAAATTACAATTTTTGATAGCTTTCTAAATATCAAAAATAATTATTCATATTATCCTATCAATTATAGCAATTGAAAAAAAAAAATTAATCTCTCAGTGCAATTGAGTGTGAGTTAACACACCATAGTAGCCAACAACAAAAGAACAAGAGCAACAACACGCTTCCGGACAACATTTAAATTCCACCGAAATCGCTGACGATGCGTCTGGAGCTGAGCGTGCGAAAATTATTTTTCAAACTACAGAAGCCAGGTACTCCACTGCCAACGATATTGCTGACGACGTGCTCAACGAGTTGCGCGTGACAACAACAAACACCTATCGCTGCTACTGCGCTGGCAAGTCACGCGGCAGAGCGTGTGCAGTGTATTCAGACAGGTATTTAGGCGTAGTCGCCGCTGCAATAGTTTTAAAAAGGTTCAGTTGTATTTACTCGCTCAACCTTTACGGCTGCCCTTGCTCCGAAGCAAGGGAAATAAAGAACATTATAAACTTATAAACAACCGGTCTTGTCATTGGCGCCCAACGTGGGGCCACAACAAAATCCTTGTAAAGGATAATTTCGTGGCCGCGGTGCTCGGACGCACGCCAAGCCGAGGCGTAGCCATCGAGGGACTAAACTATTACTATTACTACAATATGAAAGAATCTATGTAAGTAGAGTGCTCGAGATATTGACATATTCGTTGAATTAAAGCATCAGCTTAAAAAATGTTAATATAAATATTAATTTAAGTAAAAATTGTTTTAATTTGAAAATAAAAAATTTTAAAGTGAATAAAGAATAAAAGGAATATCAAGGAACACGGACGAAAATATTCTTCGCGCCGTGCTGGGTGCCGCTGTGCGGACAGCAACGGAACAGACGAGACGAGACTTCCAAACGACTATTGACGAACTTACCGGTTCAGGTAGAGGAGTGTAGGGAGATTGCAATTTACCGCCAGTACAAACACATCATTCACCACCTGAATTTGACCATTTACGAGAACATAGCCGAAGAAACGCATAATCTTCTTGAGAATTTCCCGCGGTCTCACATTAGGAAAACGGTTCAACTTGACATAGACCGCATATTACGATTAATAGATTCATTAAGAATTCATCACCGACAATCCCGTAGCATAAACTTTCTTGGTACCGCTCTCAAATACGTAGCTGGAACTCCCGATTTCGATGACTTTAACCAACTTCAAACACGGGCAGAATCCCTGATTGAAGCAAACGAGCGACAGATTTACATTAATAGCCAGCTCCAAGTTGAAATTAACCAGTTAACCGTCACCGTAAACAAATTGATTAGCTCGACCAAACAGCATGAGATTGACACTGGAAATCATTTTGACTTGATATCAGCAAAAAACACAGCGTTAATAGACGAAATAGAATCAGCTCTTTATTCCGTCACTTTGGGTAAGATACAATTAATTAACCCAATATTGTTAAATAGTGATGAGGTTAAAAATTTACTAACTAACGAGCACTCTACAGGTATTACAATAAGCGATTTACTAACAGTCTCAAAATTAAAAATTTTGCAAAATTATAATAACATATATTTCGTAATTAAATATCCAATGGTAGAACAAAATTGTAAGAAAATTAGGATTAAACCAGTTGTAAAAAATTTTAAGTCAATTATGATAGAGACCAGTGTAGTATCTAAATGCAACAATACATATCAACAACTAGCGAATTGTAAAAATTCTTTATCAAGAATATTTTGTCAAATGTCAAACATGAATAGCTCTTGCGTGTTGAATTTGTTAAGCCAGCGCCTAGCGTCCTGCCAGACTATTAAAGTTGATCATATCGAAGCGGTGGAAGAAATTTACGACGGTTTAATTATTATAAATGATAAATTGTTTGAAGTTCGCGACGGAAACTCCCCGCCAGTAATTTTGAATGGGACATTCATGATAAAGTTCACAGAGAATGCTACCATCAATGGCACTACGTACACCAACTGGAGGAAGATTGTGCGCGCGCATCTTGAGGCCGCACCCGCACAATTTGTGAACCTGACAAATCATACCACACTCTTGTCACTTCCTTACGTGCACAACATTAACCAAAAAAATCTGCGACACATTGCATCGTTGAAGGGGCTTGCCGAAGCACAGTCGTCACAGTGGCTTATAGCCTACACCTTAACAATAGTATTTTTTATTGTTTGCATATCAGCCTTTATAATCTTCAAAGTACGGAAGCGCAGTGCTAATATTGCAATATTGAGCAGCGTTCTTAAGGGATCCGTGGACGTCCCCTCTTCTAGCGGGGGAGTAGTTAACACACCATAGTAGCCAACAACAAAAGAACAAGAGCAACAACACGCTTCCGGACACCATTTCAATTCCACCGAAATCGCTGACGATGCGTGTGGAGCTGAGCGTGCGAAAATTATTTTTCAAACTACAGAAGCCAGGTACTCCACTGCCAACGATATTGCTGACAACGCGCTCAACGAGTTGCGCGTGACAACAACAAACACCTATCGCTGCTACTGCGCTGGCAAGTCACGCGGCAGAACGTGTGCAGTTTATTCAGACAGGTATTTAGGCGTAGTCGCCGCTGCAATAGTTTTAAAAAGTTCAGTTGTATTTACTCGCTCAACCTTTACGGCTGCCCTTGCTCCGAAGCAAGGGAAATAAAGAACATTATAAACTTATAAACAACCGGTCTTGTCATTTGTACAATATTCTTGGTTAGTCCGTATTTAGCCAACATAAACAAACTGGAGAGTTTTCCCACGCGAGAACATGCCACATATAGTTGTCCGTGGGAAAAGCATGGTGTTTCCAAATCTAAGCCACATACACACAATGTCTGGCCTTGGGACTTATTGATCGTCATAGCGAATGCCAATCTAATGGGGAATTAAGTGCGTTTGAATTCAATTGGCACATCTGTAGTAATCATAGGGATTCGTGGCAGCAACACATTTTCGCCTTGAAACTTACCATTCAAGATGATGGTTTCAATGACGTTTTTCATTAATTTTTTAATGACTAACCGTGTGCCATTACACAGCCGTGGTTGGTTTAAGTTGCGAAGCAGAATAATCGGAGATCCAACCTTTAATTGTAAATGATGTGGTGGCATGCCTGGCGAATCCAATGAATTTAAAAACTCAATTGGATAATTCACAGTCTCGTTGGTATCGCAAACTGCATTGATAGATTTGTATGACACCAAGTCCCCAGGCAACAACTGTTGAATCTTTAAATTTAACTTATTGACGTCCACATTTTTAGCTGCCAAAATCGCCCTTTCTGCCAGCCACTTACGATTTGCATATTGTGTGTGTACGTCGAGAAATATATGATCGGTGAAAGTATTTTGCGAGTCGATGATTGTGCAGAAGTCCGTCTGTAATTTGATGCATCCAGTATTTTCATGTACATCAACTTTCCCATCACCAATATCTAACAGTTGTTTAGATAAATTTTCGGCGGATGGATCCTGAAGCATTTGAACGCGCATGTTCACCGTCAGTTGTACTTTTTCAACATTGCGCCATAGTCGCAAGCATTAATTTCATCAGCGTACGTTGAACGTGGAATAATGGGAAGTGTTTGTCTAAAATCACCAGAAAGGAGTAACAAAGTGCCGCCAAATAGTTTATCATTGTTTTTTATATCCTTTAATGTCCTATCTAATGCCTCAAGCGAATGTTTGTGTGCCATAGTACATTCATCCCAAATAATAGTTTTACATTGTTTCAGCACTTGGCCATAGACGATTGTTTTTTTTTTATGTTGCACACTGCATCTGGATTATTTTGAATGTTCAACGGCAGCTTAAATGCTTAAATCTAATAAAGTTGCTGCAATGCCAGAAGATGCAACGGCCAATGCGATGCCATTTTTTGATCGTATCTCGCCCAGAAGTAACGAAATAAGGAATGTTTTGCCAGTTCCACCTGTGCATCCAAAAAAAAGTTTTTTCCCAAACCCCTTCTTAAAAATCATCATTTAGTATTCGTCCTCATCCCTACTCTCACAATTAATGGAACTTGAAATTATGAACTATGAACAAGAATTTATCGTACTAAATACAATTGTAATATTCGATTGCCATCTTGCAACCCTATTGCAAATATGCGGATAGAATTTCGTCAACGATATCTCACGAACAAATCAACCGATTTTGACCCGGTTTGCGGCCATCGACGTGATTTTTCAGAGTCGAAAGCTGATTAGTCTTCAGAATTAATCGGTCGAATCGTTTCAGAGTTATTTCAAAAAAATCGATTTTTGCGATTTCTTTCGTCAACGATTTCTCGCAAGAAAATTTATCGATTTTGACCCGGTTTGCGGTAATCGGCGTAGTTTTGTGAGGTTGAGTGCTGATTAGTTTATGGAAATAGCCGTTTAGCAGTTATTCCCAAAAAACCACTTTTGAAATTTTTTTTTTGCCGTTTTTTGGGGTTTTTTCGAAATCTACCGATCCGAATCGGCTCAAAATTATAGAAAATCTAAATTAAGTGAAAATCTTTGGGTAGGGTTGAATCGCTTGATCCGTTCAAAAGTTATAAGCGGGTCCAATAACTTCAACAACCAATAACTACCCGATTTTAGAAAATTTTTAATTTTCTTCGCCGAAAGTATAAAAAATTTAGGGGTGGACCACCCTTAACATTTAGGAGGATGAAAAATAGATGTTGTCCGATTCTCCACCCTAGCCGATATGCACGCTAAGATTCACGAAAATCGGTCGAGCGGTTTCAGAGGAGTTCAATAACGTACACCGTGACACGAGAATTTAATTTACCTCACATACATGTATGTACTTTACCCTACTTTAATTGTGTTGTAGTGCTCTGTTGCATTTGTTTATAAATATTTGTTTGTTCCAACACAAGTTTGCATATATGCCTTACACCTGGGGACATGCTAGGTTGACTCATGGCAGATAAATGGCTATTTCCAATGCAGTATTGATATGAGCCATTTGAAAAAAATATAGCACAGAAACGAACTAGAAAAGTACACCAATTTTTAGTAAAAATCTTCATTTAAAAGCATGAATACTCACGCGAATCTCAAAAGGAATAGCAGATTTCTGAAACGATTATCGTGAGGTTTCCATTCCTTCATAAGGTTCCAACACAACGATTTCGGAAAACGAAAATATTTTCTAAATGTTGCTTCTTCCAAATTGGTCCTCACTGTACCTTAAGTGTGCCAAATTCCTCTTGTTTGCATTTCTAATTTAAAGAAATTAATAATATTTGTCGGGGTTGTCGACATTTTGTTTGCCGGTGTGCCAAATGAAATAAAAATTATTCGAATTGGATAACAACTCAGATGTATATTTCAGTACGTGTAATGCATATATAAGTATGTTAATACATACGGTTGTGTGGGTTTATACAATTAAGGGGTTATTTATAAGTATAAATCTAAGTTTTAAGTAAGACCTCATGTGATTAATTTTTCCCGCGTTGAGATGATGATTCTGCTGCTATTGTTGTTGTTGTTGTTGCTGCTAACACTGCTGCTGCTGTTTTGGTGCCTGTATGTCCGTCTGCTCTGGTAATTCGTTTTATTGTGTCTTTCTGTTTGTTGGGTTCGTCGTTGTTAAAATATAAAAATTTTATTCGCAGACCCTGCAAGGCGGCCGTGTTCATTTGGTATAAACAGGTGCTGGAAAACCCGCATTTGCATATACGATGCGAGTCGAGGTACATTTTCGGTAACCTCAGTCTTTGAAACAGCTCTGACGCCATTATAGTCACCTTTCGGGTCGGGTTGATTATGTCTCGCATTTTAGTCCATTTGCCATTGTGTTTCACTTTGATCATGACTGTCGGAATAAGAGTTGGCTTCGCCAGTAAGGTTGGTAGATCTTTTTGTCTATGCAATCTTTCTCCGCTTTTTGCAAACAATCTGGGGTGTCCATGTAGAGTTGAATAGTGTTCCCCATTACACGTGGCACATCGTTCTGTACTTCTAAGATCGAAGATCTTTTTTGCACAATCCACAGGCGGCGTAATGTGTGTTCGTTTTGCTGAACGGCTGATAGTATGCCGGGCCGTGCGATAGGTACTTCCTCGTTCTTCTCGAATGGGGGAAAGGGTCGCTTTAAAGCGATGTATGGTCTTGCCAGAGTGGGCTGATGCTACGGGTCACGCTGAGTGATAACTACCATATCGTTGACATCTATATTGCGTTGAGGGTATTTCCACTTATATCTTTTGTGGAGTTCTTTCAGATATTATTCTTTCCATCGTTTGCAGAAGTGTTGATGGAGTATCTTCAGTTTCTATCATCTTTGTGCGATGCTTAAATGTGCATCTTCTAAGTTGGGTTCTGATGGGATTAATAAAGGGGTACCTATTAAGAAATGGCCTGGAGTTAAAGGGCTTAAAGGGCGAGTATTCACGCAACTTTCGATTCGGGTTAAAAGGGTAGCTAGTCCTTCGAAAGTGAATTTCTGGTTCTGAGACATCTTTTTAAGTGGCTCTTTAAACTTTCCACTCCTGCTTCCCAGAGTCCACCCAAGTGTGGAGCTCCTGGAGGATTAAAGTCCCAGTTGATATTTTGGTGTGTTTCCCTAGTTTTTATTGACTTCATGAATTCTCGCCGATCTTTAATTAAAAGTTTAGACGCTCCAACGAATTAGTACCACTGTCCGAATAGAGATCGGCGGGACATCCGCGCCCGGAAAAGAAACGTGCAAATGCGGCTCTTTAAACTTTCCACTCCTGCTTCCCAGAGTCCACCCAAGTGTGGAGCTCCTGGAGGATTAAAGTCCCAGTTGATGTTTTGGTGTGTTTCCCTAGTTTTTATTAACTTCATGAATTCTCGCCGATCTTTAATTAAAAGTTTAGACGCTCCAACGAATTAGTACCACTGTCCGAATAGAGATCGGCGGGACATCCGCGCCCGGAAAAGAAACGTGCAAATGCGGCCATAATCTGGGGTAAATGCGTTGTTGGTGAGATCACTTACTGGCTCTAGATGTATTGTTTTGGTTGCAAAACAAACAAATACGCATACATAACATTTTGTGATCAGACATGCTCTGCCGTTGTAATTTTTTATGTCATAGGGACCGGCGAAATCCATTCCTGTTGCTACGAATGGACGGGTTAAAGTGGTACGTTCCACGGGTAGTGCTGCCATAATCTGATTAGTATTACGGATTAGTGTTGTTGGAAATACTTCTTATGAGATAAAATAATTAGCTTCGTGCGGGTGGTGTTGAACTCTTCTGGAGTTATTTCCAACGTTGTGTATGACTGTTGTGATTTATTGGAGACTCATTAGAACAGAATCTGAGAAAATATACTACAACGCGAAAGGCTTTGGATAAGGATGAGAATCTATCCAGCATACCCTCTTGTGTTGTGTTCACGAAGGTCTAGATTAGTCGGAGTTCCAGTGTTGTATCGATAATACTTAGTTGGCGTAGGGTCGCATCCACTAGACTCGCCAGAAGAACAGCCCCGCAAAGTTCTAGCTTTGGTAACAATATAGTTTTTATTGGAACCACACGTGTCTTGGATACCAAAAGGGCTGTCCAGGTATTTGTGTTTGTAGAGACACTGATATATAGGGCTGCTGCGTAAGCTTTTTCAGATGCGTCAAAGAATCCAGCAAAACTTATGGTCGCTGATGTCGAAAAGTGGGTCCATCGAGGAATTTCAATGATATTTAAGACATCGTAGTCCTTAATGAATATTTTCCATCGATGGAGAGTTAAGGGTTTTAGACATTCATCCCAATCGGATTTATCAAACCATATCTGTTGCATTATTATTTTAGCTGTGACTACAACGGCGCTGAGCCCACCAGCTGGGTCGAACAATTTTGCTGTAGTCGATAATACTTTTCTTCTAATAAACGACGTTTTATCCTTAATAGGGTTGATGATAAAAAAGAACGCATCTGTTTTTGCATTCCATCTGATTCCTAGTGTTTTTGTGTTATTGGATTCTGGTACACTAAGTGAGCTCGTATCCAATAGGGGTTTTTGTGGGATTCCAAATAAAACTTTTGGGTCATTTGAGGTCCATTTGCGTAGAGCGAATCCTGCGGACTTCAAAGATGGAGTGAGCTGGGCACGTGATGTGCTCCAGCAAATACATCATCAATATACATTCCGTTTCGAAGTATCTCTGCTGCCAGTGGGTGGGTTCCTTGTACATCATCAGCACAGTTAATACCAAACGTAAAAGCATGTAATTCAAAATTTTCTATAGGGACGTTAGGGGATTTCGTAAATAATATTCTTTGAAACGGAGTGTATTTGCTTTCAACGAGTATTTTGCGATACATTTTGCGTTGAAGAAGATTCCAAGCATTCGCCATTTTACTAGTAGGATTACAAGGTCTGCTTACAGAATGGGTCCAGTATTCCAGTCATTGAGGCTGTTCCTTTTAGAGGTGGGGCGTGATACGTTGAATACTATTCGGAGTTGAGTCGTTACGCGATCCGGTTTGATGATTGCGTGATGTGGCAGATAATACATTTTTGTATTATCCGCAGGGTCGTATTCTATTTCGTCATATGACCGAGTTCCAAATACTCGTTGATGGCCTTGTCGAATTCCGTTTTTATTTCGGGTTTTCTCGACAATGATTTTTCATTTCTAAGAAATTGAGCTAGAGCTACATATGTGTCTTGAGTTGCCCAATTCTATGTTTTCTGGAGTTTTAAAGGATAATGTCACCACATAGCGCCCATTTGAGTTTCTGTGGGTTGTATTTTTATAAATTTGCTCACAAACTATATCTGAAGTTGAAGATAACGGGTGATTTTTTTGAGGTTAGGATTTTCATGCAGTAGTATTTGACAGATCACGTGGGATGTCAGACATGGTGTCAAAGAGAAAGATGCTCAGTATGCTTTGACATTTCATCATGAATAGACTTACTAACGAGCAACGCTTGCAAATCATTGAATTTTATTACCAAAATCAGTGTTCGGTTCGAAATGTGTTTCGCGTCCGTGTCCGATGAGCGATGAGGCTCATTTCTGGTTGAATGGCTACGTAAATAAGCAAAATTGCCGCATTTGGGGTGAAGAGCAACCAGAAGCCGTTCAAGAACTGCCCATGCATCCCGAAAAATGCACTGTTTGGTGTGGTTTGTACGCTGGTGGAATCATTGGACCGTATTTTTTCAAAGATGCTGTTGGACGCAACGTTACGGTGAATGGCGATCGCTATCGTTCGATGCTAACAAACTTTTTGTTGCCAAAAATGGAAGAACTGAACTTGGTTGACATGTGGTTTCAACAAGATGGCGCTACATGCCACACAGCTCGCGATTCTATGGCCATTTTGAGGGAAAACTTCGGACAACAATTCATCTCAAGAAATGGACCCGTAAGTTGGCCACCAAGATCATGCGATTTAACGCCTTTAGACTATTTTTTGTGGGGCTACGTCAAGTCTAAAGTCTACAGAAATAAGCCAGCAACTATTCCAGCTTTGGAAGACAACATTTCCGAAGAAATTCGGGCTATTCCGGCCGAAATGCTCGAAAAAGTTGCCCAAAATTGGACTTTCCGAATGGACCACCTAAGACGCAGCCGCGGTCAACATTTAAATGAAATTATCTTCAAAAAGTAAATGTCATGAACCAATCTAACGTTTCAAATAAAGAACCGATGAGATTTTGCAAATTTTATGCGTTTTTTTTTTTAAAAAAGTTATCAAGCTCTTAAAAAATCACCCTATAGAAGCTTTCTTGAAACTTCTTCAACTTCTCAAAATTGTGTGAGCAACTTGTCTGGGGTCATCTTAATGAAAAATTACATTACTGAGGGAGATCTGGTGTGGGTCCGGAAAGAATCCAAGGGTTCCAAGTACATTTCTCCGAACACCACTAAGAATTATTTGTCCGTTCAATATGTCGACTGGTCTGGGTTTATAAAAGTGAGGGTCAGCTAAACTAAAACCGAAATCTGTATTAGTAATGATCGTATTAAAAGAGTGAGTGGGTAAATTATCGGTTAAAGTTTTTAAGATAAACGCGTGTGATGTTATCCTAAACTCCTTTCTTGTCGGGGAACTAAGGGTGAGTTCACAAATTTTGGTGGGTGTTGCCGAAACGGTGCTGTTCAATCCAGTCACTTGTGCATTTTTCTTGACTGTGGGTACGTCCAATTTTCTCTGGAATTTTTCTGAAATAAAAGCGGCTTCTGACCCGGAGTCAACTAGTGCGCGAGCTGTGAATATTTTCCATTTGTATAAAACTTGGACTACAGCAGTACCTAACAAAATCTGCTTCCCACTGAAGTTTTTTGGGTCTTGGGTTTTATTTTTAGTGGACGGTAAGAAGGTTGCGTAGGCTTGCGGATTTGTATTGGTATTAAGGGCTTGGGAGGTACTACTGGTGTTTGGGTCAAGAGGCGGGTTACAGGCTCTTGGTCCTTGCGGGAGGATTGGGATCGAAGTAGGATATCTCAATGCAGAAGTGTGCTATGTTTCTTTCTGCAAATTCTACAAGAATATTTGCTCTTGCAATATCTAAACTGTGAGATAATGCGAGACAACTGAAGCAATAACCATTATTTTTTATTGTGGTTATTCGGACTTTAACATTCATTTGTAAGAACTTTGGGCATTCTCGAATGGAATGTTGTGTTCTACATAGCTTACAACTTTCAATGTCTTAAAGTTTTTTTCGAGGAATTGTCGCCTCCAACTGGGTGTTCACCAGCGTGTGAAAAATTCAAGGTCGAAGTTTCGGAAACATTAGCGTGAAATGTGCTGAAGACAGGAAAGTCTTTTCTTTTCTATAGGACCCACTGTCGGATTGGGTCACTGGAATGGGGTCAGTTAGATTTCCTACTGTTTCCAAAGATTTATATCTATGAGTGAGAAACACGTCGAAAGTTTTCCAGGATGGTATTTCCGAGTTATCTTCTATGGTGTCCTCAAATTGATGAAGTAGGGTTTTGGGTAGTTTCAATCCACATAAGAAGATTAAGATGGGGTCCCAGCTACTGGTGTCTATGTACACATTGTGCAGATCTGTGAGACAATTGTTGACGGTCCTCTGAAGGTGTTTATCGCGCTTCTGGGCTTTTTTGGGGTTCTATGAAAGTCATCGTACGACTTGTTTGCCTTATCGTATATCGCGTTGAGTTCAACTCTTTAAATTGCCTCATCTTTGGGTTGGGTGTCGTAATGTTCCTCAATATATTTAAATAATTCGGAAATACAACAATTTGAACTCTTCCATTATTATTAAAAGTTGACTTAACCGGGTGGTAAGAATTAATTAAATTGAAATGAAACAAATAATAAATTTGAAAAAATATTTCTTGATTTAATTTTGAATTTTAATAAGTTAATAAGCAACGAATTTAATTTTTGTGTATATTTTGTACCGCAAAATATGATAGGTGAAAATCCGACGAACGAAAAATTGGTGGTTTGAAATTTTTCTTACAGGGTCTATCTTTTGCTTGCTCACACTGCACTAGCAGTCAACGTTGAGTACGAAGCAATTATTTCGCAAAATTTGGGTAGCAAGTACATATTTCAATTTGACCAGCAGACCCGTATGCCACACGAGTTACATCCCATGCTAACCCAAGAACAAGAGCAAACACAGATGGTGTGAAGATTGTGTGGTAGATAAGAAAATACATTTATTTAAGAAAACCAGAAGATATGTAAAATTAAGATATGAGAAGAAACACTGATCCTAAATAAATATTGAATACAAATAAAGGATAAGCAGCACTGTGGAATTCTCCCACAGATAAGAATTTTTGTAAATTAGAAGATAAGCATTTTTGTAAAACTATAACATGATAGTAATAAAGGATAAGCAGCACTGTGGAATTTTCCCACAGATAAGAATTTATGTAAATTAGAGGATAAGCATTTTTGTAAAACTATAAAAGCAAGAAAATCTTTGAAATAAAGACACATTTATCTGACACTCTAAAGAGCCGGTCGTGTAAAATTATTTTCATAATTGGCGCAGTCGGTAAAAGTCTGACATAATCTTAAGATTGGTCAAACGGGTCGCTCGGATTTTCCGAAGAAACTCCAAACATACAAAAAAAAAAAAAAAAATAAAAAAAAAAAAAATTTAAAAATATAAATAAAGCTTCGAGAATAAGGCCATTCAACGGAAGTGATGGTTACGAGCTATCCTCATTTATAAGAGAAGTAGATGCCATACTCCGCCTCTTTAACGATAACCCAGCGTTAAAGGAATTCGTTATTCAACGCTACGTACTAACGAAAATAAATGGAGACGCCCTGAAGGTAGTCCGACCTTTAGGAAGCACGCCGATGTGGGAAGACGTAAAGGAGGAACTCATCCGGAACTTCGGGGTAAAGGAGACCTACAGGAGTCTGTACCACCAGGCCATCAACGTTAAGCACTACAATGTAAGTGAATATTTTGTAAAATTAAGGGATATTTTAGATAAAACTAATATTAAGTATGAATTTGATAGTGAAATAGCCCATAGCCTTTTCACCGGAAGCCAATAAGGCATTTTTTCTAAAAACCTTCTTAAACGGAATTAGTCCTCATTTGTCCTTCATAATTTTGAGTAGGGATATTAGAAAACTAAGGGAAGCTTTTTATTGCTTAGAGGATACTGGATTAATCCAGCAAAATAAATATAAATATAGTAACTATGGGCAGCGTTATTACCCCTCACAAAATAATTACGATTCAAACAATAGGGTACATGCTAGTAATCCTCAGCCTTCTTTTCCAACGCAACAACGTTTTTGGCGAAATAATAGTAGAATGAGTAATAATAATATTAACCCGCAACAAGCATCACGAAATAGCTATTCACAACAGAGTAGGAATAGCAATAGAAGTCAAAGGCCTGTGCCCCTGGAAATAGACCATATGGATTACAATCAGGGCGAAAATTTTCGGTCACCAGCCCGGGGGAGGAGCTGCCAATAGTAGAACTAACTATAGGTAGAAATAGATTGAAGTGTTTAATCGACACCGGTTCAACAACTTCAGTTTTAAATAGTAAAGTAGATTTAGGATTTAGGAAAAATAAATTAGAAAATCCCACTAGATTAAAAACATTTAGTGGTGAATTTTTCATTACTGAAGAAGTGAAAACTCCCTTGCCTACGGAATTCAATAGTGAAAACATCGTGCATTGGCATTTAACACCATTTTTTAATAAAAAATTCGACTGCTTAATAGGGCAGAATATTTTGAGACCATTAAACGCAATAATTAATTTTGAAAAAAATCACATTTATGTTAATGGCAATAAAATTAAATTTTTAAATCCATGCCCGTTTGTTAAGGAAGAAATTCATTCAATTGAACCCATTGAGAAAGACTTTTCAATCCTAGAAAGGCCCGATATGAATACTGTAGAAAGGAAAATGTTAAAGGAAATACTACGGAAAAATAATGACCTTATATTTAGAGAAAATGAACAGCTAACCCATGCTCATGAAGTACAACTTGAAATCGTTACAACAACTGAAAAGCCTGTATATTCAAAAATTTATAAATACCCTCAAATACACGAGGAGGAGATAACCAAACAAATTAAAGAAATGCTGGACCAGGGAATAATTAAAGAAAGCTGCTCCCCATACAATTCACCACTTTGGATTGTCCCAAAAAAAATGGATAATTCTGGTAAAAAGAAATGGAGAATAGTAATAGATTACAGGGCTCTAAATGAAATAACTATATCTGATAAATTCCCAATTCCAAATACAGATAGCATATCTGGAAAATTAGGTCAAGCAACATATTTTATGACAATTGATCTAGCCAAAGGTTTCCATCAAATTCTTATAAAAGAATATGATAGGAAAAAAACTGCATTTTCTACACCGTTAGGCCATTATGAATTCATAAGAATGCCATTTGGTCTAAAGAACGGCCGAGCCACTTTCCAAAGATTAATGAACTCTGTCTTAAGAGAATACATTAATAAAATATGCGTTGTTTATTTAGATGACATTCTCATATTTAGTTCCTCTCTTCAAGAACACAAGGAAAGTATAGAAAAAGTTTTTAAAAAATTAAGAGAACACTATTTAAAAATTCAAATCGATAAATGCAATTTTTTTGCTAAGACTACTGAATATCTTGGTCACATTCTAACTACAGAATGATTTAAACCGAATCCTAACAAAATAGAAGCAATTCAAAAATTAAAGCTTCCTGAAACAGTGAAGCAAATTAAATCTTTCTTAGGAGCAACAGGATATTATAGGAAATTCATTAAAGATTACGCTAAAATTGCTATTGGCATGACAAAATTTCTTAAAAAGGGAGTTCGTATTAATCTTAAAGATCAACAATTTATAGCCGCTTTTTATACACTAAAAAGACTTTTGGTTAACGATCCAATATTAAAATATCCCAATTTCGAAAAGAAATTTTAAGTTGCAACTGATGCTAGCAATTTTGCAATTGGTGCCGTATTAATGCAAGATGACCATCCCATTTGCTATGCTAGCAGGACACTTAATGAACACGAGAAGAGATATAGCACAACAGAAAAGGAACTCTTAGCCATCGTTTGGGCAGTTAATTATTTTAGACCCTACATTTATGGTAGGCAATTCGATCTTTTAACAGATCATTTACCACTTAAGTGGTTACAAACAAAATATAAAGGAAAAGACATAAATCCTCGATTACAAAGGTGGCTTCTGAAACTTGGAGAATACGATATATGTATTCAATATATAAAAGGCAAAGAAAATACATTGGCCGACTTTCTTAGCAGATTAGATGTAGATTCTGGAGAAATCTGCCTCATAAATCAAACTTCTGAAGAAGATGATAACATAGTACAGCAGCCACAATTCACTCTCAAGTAGAAGAATTAAATGACCATATCCCTACACTTGAATCTGTCATCAATCGTTTTAAGACTCAAATTATTTTATGTGAACATAAAGTAAGAGACATTGAAAAAATAGGTAAAAATCTTAAGATTTACATAAGCCAAGATGACATTAATAACGAATACATGGTAGACATCTTAAGGACACATGTTAAAACTAAAAAAGGGGGAATTTTTTCAGAAATAGCTGACTCCGAATACAACAAAGTTCAACTAAAATTAATCGAAATATTTGGCAGTAGCATCAAATTCTTTAAATGTTTATTTCATGTCAAAGACTTGTCAGATGAAACAGAGGCATATCGGTACATTTCAAAGTACCACAAATATGAAACTGGGCATGCTGGCATTAATGAAAATTATAATGGTTTAAAACACCTTATATATATTAAAAAACTAAAAGAGTTAATACAAAAATATATAAACAATTGCGATATATGTAATAAAGTAAAGTATGACAGAAATCCGTTGAAACCTAAGTTTCACATAACACAAACTCCTACTGAAATTAATGATATTGTTCATGTTGATACTTTTACATTCCTAAAGCAAACTTTCATGACAACTATAGATAAATTTTCAAAATTTGCAATGGCATTGCCTTTGGAAAACAGAAATAGTCTGACTCTTGTTGAAAAACTTAGACAATATGTTTCTATTAAAGGAAAGCCAAGAAAAATTATAGCTGATAATGAATTTAATAACGTTAATGTTAAGGATTTTTTTAACATAGAAAATATAGAGGTTCATTTTACCAAGCCAAATAGTCATACAGGGAATTCGGATATAGAACGTTTTCATAATACAATTAGCGAAAAACATAGAGTTGCTGAATTAGAATATAGGACTCTCTCAGTTCAAGAAAAAATGTTTAGATGTATCGAATTTTATAACAAAAAAAAGGAAAAACCAATTTACATAGAAAATGGGAAAGTAAATAAAGATATAATATTCAAAAAATTAAAAGAAACAAAAGAAAACAATATTAAAAAACTTAATAAAAAAAGAGAAAATGTTGTAATAAATAAAGAAGAAGCATTTGTTAAGAATTATGTGGCAGTACGTCATAAGAATGCACCACGATATAGGAAGCTTAAATTAGATAATGTACATACAACCAATATTAAAAGAGAAAATAAATTTGCAGATCAACTGGACACTAATATTTTTGATACTAATGACAATGGCTTCAACAGCAACGTCCATTTTAACCATCCAACTGATTCATGAAAACAGCGGATATGTGGAAATTAGTACATCCAAAACGGAAATTGTAGTTTCATCAGAAACAATAATACACGCCATAGACCCTTATGAAATTTTATATTTAATTAACAACATGACTTTTAATACAAATCTCTTGAGGCCATTAACCATTTTTTGGGCCCCGATTTACCTTTAGGGGGAATGAACTCTTAATCCTTAAAACAAAAGTCAAAACCTTAATACCTAAATCTAGTGGGAAAAGGCATAAAAGAGGATTATTTAATTTGGTTGGGACAATAAATAAATATTTATTTGGAACATTGGATGAAATAGATAGAAAGGATATTGAGGATCACTTAAAGTTTATTGATCAAAATATGCACAATTCTATTACAACCTTAAACCAACAAGTTAAAATAAATAAATATTTTGAAAAAACATTTAAATATTTAAAAACAACAATAGGACAAGACAGGGAAAAAATACTAGATTATGAAAGAAGAAATGATAAGATTCTAAAGGATGCTGCATTAAACAACATGTTTAACGAGCAAATCTTAAGAATACATGTCCTTAAAGAAAAAATTGATCAAATTCAAGATAGCATTGCAGCCGCCAAACATGGATTATTACATCCAGGAATTTTGACAAGTGAAGAAGTTGATATATACGAAATAGACCTATTTAAGTTGCAACATTTAAAAATGTGTGCAATTCAGTATGCAGAAAAACTGCTCCTTTTAATAGTAAAGGTACCACGAAATTTTAGCACAGTTCAATTAAAAGTTATACAGCCCATTTGAAATGAACAAATGAGAGAAATTACTTCCGTTTCAGAAACAGTTTTTAATTACAATAATAAAACTTATGCATATGAAAAAGACAAAACACTTAATGACTTAAAAACTTCAAAACATTGTATTTTTACAAAAACATGTATATTAAGTAAGAACGAAATAACAGAAATAATTGAAATTGACTGAAACATTAATATTAAAAAATTTTAAAAATACTAAGCTAGTACAAGATTGTGATAACAGGAAAGTAATACTGGAAGAAAATTATTTAATACACTACCAAAATTGTACACTAGAAATTAACAATCAGATTTTCCTGTAAATGAAGAAACTAATTTTACAAATAAAATTTCATTTGAAGAAATGAGACTGGAACATTTAAAGAACATAGAAAAAATAGAAGAACTTAAGTACCATAAGAAAATTAATTATTCAATTTCATTTGTAAAATTTATTATTACTTTACTTTTAATAAGCCTTCTCTTGTATATGTTAAGAAATCAAAAACAAATGCGAGTAGAAATTGTAAACAAACCTCAGGAGAGTTTTGTATCTAAGGGGGGAGGAGTTACATCCCATGCTAACCCAAGGACAACAGCAAACACAGATGGTGTGAAGATAGTCTGGTAGATAAGAAAATACATTTATTTAAGAAAACCAGAAGATATGTAAAATTAAGATATGAGAAGAAACACTGATCCTAAATAAATATTGAATGCAAATAAAGGATAAGCAGCACTGTGGAATTCTCCCACAGATAAGAATTATTGTAAATTAGAAGATAAGCATTTTTGTAAAACTATAACATGATAGTAATAAAGGATAAGCAGCACTGTGGAATTTTCCCACAGATAAGAATTTTTGTAAATTAGAAGATAAGCATTTTTGTAAAACTATAAAACCAAGAAAATCTTTGAAATAAAGACACACATTTTTCTGACACTCTAAAGAGCCGGTCGTGTAAAATTATTTTCATAATTCACGTTATCAAAATCTTGACCTCTATTGGTTTAAGCCTATTTATGAGTATATTCTCAAAGGTTTGAGATAAAGTTGGCAGCAGCGAAATTGGTCTATATGATGTAATATCGTGTACTGACTTACCCGGCTTAGGTATATTATGACTTCAGATACTTTCCAAAGCGATGGCACGTATCTTAGGCATAATGTGCTGTTTATAATGTTTACAAGTTTTTTTATACAATTCTTTGGTAATTGCATAATATTTCGCCAGTTATTGAATCGTACCCAGGTAATTTTTTGAGTCTTGTGTTCCCGATAAAATTTTTTATTTCTTTAATAGTAAAAGGAGAAATGCTGATGTGTGGATCCAACCAACTATTTTCACAGTTTATCTCATACCCATCGTTAGGCGTAAATGTGTTTCGCAAATGATTTGCAAATATGGCAGCTTTCTATTTATTCGTTTTGGCCCATTCAGTTTCGTTTAGTTTTAATGGTGCTACATGTTTTATTTGTTTATTCATAAGTTTAGCCAGATAAGTTTTGAAGGAAAATTTTTAAACTGTTTAATTTGTGTTCTTAGTTTCGCTGTATATTTACTAAGCTCAGTTTTGAAAGCAGAGGACCTAGTTTGCTGCCAACTATCTATCTGTCTATCTGTAGGCCAATAAGTTGGTCTTCCCTTAGAAACAAAGTTGAATCCAACAGCTTGTATAGCATTAAGTATTGCGAGCGGTCGCTCTTTAAAACGCTGCTACCCAAAAACTATTCAAGATACGACCTTGTCGATTTCACTGGATATTTTTGGAAATATAAACAGTCAAAAAACAAACAAAAAATAAAAATCCTTTTTGCGTTGCTCCTCAAGAGAAGGAAAATACTGAAGGATTTTGTATCATCAAAGATTAAGGTCCTATATATGGAGTACTTTTTTTTTTGGTTTATTTTGGTCCTTAAACATATGCATGTATGTAATTATTAGTTTGTTGTTGGTTTATCGCGTAATGCAATTAAAAATATGTACGCGTAGGTACGAGTGGGTGCGAAAGCAACGCTACTTGGCTCTCAAAAAATATGTACGTGAACGGATAAAATGCAAAGCGGAATATGGTAATAACAAATTTTGCAAATACTTTGTGTTTAATACCGGTTAAGCAAAAGGTTTACTTTGAATATAATATTGATTTTGTTTATGTTTTTCCTCGTATGTGTTTGCTGATAAAGTGGGTTCATGTAAATCCAAAGATGGTTGATTGGGTGGTTAAATATTAATCCTGAGGTTCCGAAGTATGGTTGATTGGGTGGAAGAAAATATATACTTATGTGTATAATCCTGTTCATCCGAAATCCTGATGACAATGGTTAATTGGTTGGGTTATATTTTAGGAGGCACCCAATCCGGCTCGAAGGACCAAAATGTCGTGGTTGCCGACGTTGTGTTTGCCAAATAAAATAAAAATTATTAGATTTGGATAACAATTGAGATATACGTATACTTGTATATGTATAAGTATGTTAATATGTACAATTGTGTGAGTTTATGCATTTAAGGGGTTATTTATAAGTATAAATATAAGTTTTAAGTAAAACCTGTTGTGATTAATTTTTCCCGCGTTGAGATGATTATTTTGCTGCTATTGTTGTTGTTGTTGTTTCTGCTAATACTGCTGCTGCTGTTTTGGTGCCTGTATGTCCGTCCGCTCCGGTAATTCGTTTTATTGTGTCCTTTTGTTTGTTGGGTTCTTCGTTGTTACGTTGACGCTGTTGAGTGTTCTTTGCTTTGTCCTATAATTCGTATTAAGACGAGTTAGGAGGACAATGCAGGGATGTGTTCATTTGGTATGAACAATGTTTTTATATTCATTCCTATTAAACAATACTTAACTTTCTTCATTTTCATAACTGTGTAAAATTAACAAAAAAAAAACTGCAACTTCTTCGTCC
Organism: Bactrocera correcta; assembly: GCA_027475135.1. Classification (NCBI taxonomy): domain Eukaryota; kingdom Metazoa; phylum Arthropoda; class Insecta; order Diptera; family Tephritidae; genus Bactrocera; species Bactrocera correcta. Next base: position 71,900,592 of record CM050322.1, on the reverse strand, counting down.
ATTGCTTGTTTTCTCTTTTCTTAATACGTTTGTGACCTACTTATTACCAGCTGACATAATTTGAGACTATATTTTGAGGCTAGGGGCTGTATTGTGAATACATAGTAACAAGTCACAAAATGAGACTTTACATCAAAATGTCTCAAATAGAGACTAGAGACTGTTTACAGAATTCCGCATTAGTTGAAGTTCGCAATACTAAAAAAGATTTTGGTTGATCTGAAGTTGAATTGCCCTAACTTCATTTCGACCAACTCGGGCTGAAAACGCAATTGGGGCATAAGTGAACATAACATGGTCTACTGCAGAATGCTATCAATCAAAACTTTCTTTAGCCTAAGTATACACGATATAATGATTTTCGACATTCTAGCTAACTTACAGCCCTTTTTTGTCATCATGCAAGTACATATCGTCACCTGAAATGCAAAATACCGTATCATCAAAAAATTCGAAATTGATTGTCTTATTGATTACGCTTCATTACTTCAAATTACATACATAAAATTACATATATTTAACATTTTCAGGTTCTGCGCTCAGATATAAACCAGTTTTAACAAATATTAAAATTTTGTTCTACTCATGTTTAATTTTATTTCGTGTTTCATTCATGCCACTTTAAATTTCCGAAATGTTGTTACGTTATTTTGCATTTCAGGTGGCAATATGTAATATTTCACAATTTTCATAAACATTGTGAAATTTAGTGCTGAAATTGGTTTAGACCAGTGGTTCCCAAACTTATTTTGTCTACCGCCCACTTTGAGAACAAATATATTTTTTTTTTCACCTATTTAAAGCCACTATAACTTCAAATTAATTATTGTGACCTATGTATGTATATTAACGGAAAATTCTAAACGAAACTTTTATTATAACCAGCAACTTGAAACCTGAGTGCAGTAGGTAACATACAATGGCGCTTAGGTCTCAAGTTAACTCTTACGGGCTCCACCTGCCAATAAGAATGATTACTGAAACACAACTTTATAGTATTAAAACAGACAATCTTTTTCTTTGAATCCGATGCTGTTTAATAAGTTTGTTAATATCAGGTTCCAATTTACTCAAGAACAGTCGCAAGTCGCCACGTTCGGTAACAAGCAAACTATTTCTATTTTTAGTAAGCAATGTTGTCACAGCACTAAATCCACGTTCACACAAATATGACGATGGGAATGCTATCAAGAATCGTTGAACGATTGACCACAATGCAGGGTACAATTGCGAGATTGGTCTTTGTAGCCAAAATTATTGGTAACCATTTTTGAACTTAATTTTTATTTCCTCGTTTGTTGTCAATCCCGTAAATTCTTCTTCCAGCTAGTTTGATATTGCTGTGTTGACATTTGAAACGGATCCAACACCCAGCCTGGTATTTCCAAGTTCGAAATGTCCTGGTAACGTTCGGTGAAGTCAATGTGGAGGTTTTCCAAATGTTGGCAGTAGTCAAACAATTCGTCGTTACTGCATGATACTGATAAATTCGGAAAATTGTGACCCTCGCGTCTGCCCAGATTCTTTTTGTGTAGAAGCAGTTTGACTGCGAAAACAGCAACGACGTATTTTGTTTTAATAAAATTTAGTTTATCGCCTTGCAGTTGGAGATTCATGTCGTTGAACAATTTATACAGGTGTGTTATGTAAGCTATATCATTCTTTGATGTTATGAGCTTGTCTTGAAATTCTGTATCTTTAGTTTCCAAGAATTCTATAACATAGTCAAACAGGTTGTAGAGTCGAGTCAGACAATTGCCTCTTGATAGCCAACGAACTTCAGTATGAAACAACAAACGATTGAAATCCTCGTCATGAGTAACACGAAGCTGATGAAACAATCTACCATTCAAAGAGATGTTGCGGATTTTATTGACTGCTTTGATGACATATTGCAGTGATTGAAATAGGTTTTCATTTAAATTTCTAGCAACTAAATGTTGTCTATGAATAACGCAATGTACACCAAGGACATCTGGAATTTTATTTTTTAAGTGCGCTATTAAGCCTTTATGGCACCCTATCATAGCCGGAGCGCCATCCGTAGCAATTGAAATAATATTTTTCAAAGGAATATCTTTCTCATCGCAAAACTTTTCCAATATATTGAATATTGTTTCGCTTTTTGTATCGGTCTCTAAATTTCTAGCAAATAATAGTTCTTCACATATTTTCTCATTGTTCACATGAGCTATGAGCGTTCTGCAGCATCCCACATCACATCATCACATCACCACATATCATCACACATCACATCATATCACGTCACAACACCTCATCACACAACAGCTCACAGCATACCCCAATACACACACACGCATCAAACACCGATCATTACTACAACACTGCAACACAACAACCATACGATCATCAACGAGACGACTCGTAATGTCAGCTAATTTCACCACCCAAACCATCAAAAGGGATTGATTCGACCGGGATTAGCTTCTTGCCGTTTTCATCCGTGAAACAAGGCAGTCGTCCGCGAAATTCAGTTTTTTACCAATTTTTCGTACCGCAACTATCACCGCAATTTCTTTTTTTCATCCAAACCGTGAAGCACCGAGCTCGCCATCAGTGTCCAACATTGGAATCTACATATTTATTAATATATATTAAATACACCGAAGTGTATACGAAAAACCCAATTTTTTTATTGTGAAATAATAAAGTGATTATTAGAATTATAACGTGTGAAAACCAGTGCCTTTTGTTTACTTTCCAACTCATGGGTATACGACAAAAGGTAAGTATACCAGTGCCACACGTGACTAAATGGTCCTTCGAGCCTTTCAGAAAGGCACCTAAGCAAAAAAAAAAAAAAACACAATAATAATTAAATACAAATTTTAATAACTACCAAACAAGTGCGCAAGTGCATGAAGCACAAAATTCAGCAAAAAGAAGAAGAGTTTAAGTGAAAAAAGTGAACGTGAACAAATTAAAGAACAAAGTTACAGTGAAAAACGAAACAAACCACAATCGCACAGAAAATAGAAAGTGATGTGAAAAAGATACAAAAAAGAAAATTGAAACATAAAGTGAAAAAAAAAAAACCTACTAACATCAAAACGGGCGCGATATTAATACAACAAAGTTTAAAAACCATAAAACCTAATATCAAAACGGGCGCGGTAAAAGTACAAAGTTGAACAAACATACAAACATTAAAACTAAAGCAGCAAACAGGCGATAGTACATACATATGTACACAAATCACAATTACCATAAATTTACGGGAGACTACACCAACAAACAACAAAGTCAAGGAGAGCAAATCATCAGGGACAGCGCTGGACGTACATAAGAGGAAAGAAACACGAAAAAGAGTAAAGGTTCAATGACCCAAAACCCTTGGCGGAATAAAAGTGAGTCCGTTCCATATTTACTTTACTATATAAAAATATATAAATTAAATTTTTATGCAAATATATATGTATGTATGTTAAGGTACAGTTTTGACGGTATTTCGGGACACCGTTAACTGTTCTTAACAGTTCGATATATGTATATCTACAAAAAATAATAACTGCAAAAAAGTACAGTACCCGCTTTTTGCTTAGCTTGTGTCGTTAGGCACCCGATTATAATTTCAAAAATAAAAAAAAAAAAAAAATTTTCTTAAGTCAAGTATATCTTGCAATAATTCTTGCGATACCCCTTGGGCTATAAATAAAAGCAACAAGCAGGATCGCTCAAACCCTAAGCAAAGGCGGAAGATACTAAAAGAAAACGAAATACATATATACATACATATATAAAAAGGGAAACATACATATATATAAGCATATTCCCCTAAAATTGCAAGTCTTCCGTTTGATATACAGATGTGCATGTTTACATACATATATGCATACACAATCATATGGTACATACATACATAATATAATTTAGCATGAAGCTAGAACACATAATAATACCAAATAATACCAAACTACCTGCTTGTATGTAAAAATCGCTTAGAGCATTCAAGCAAAGGTAGGTAAAACAAAAAAAAAAAAAGGATAAAGAAATAATAGAGAAAAAAAAGGCATTACATTTATGTACATATGTACCTATGCGCCGGTAAACATATGCAGCTCCCGTGCGACATACATCAACTTATATACATAATTATAAATATATAAACATACATATATTATTTATTTCAATTTTCTTTTTCTATTTTCTAATAATAGTTCACATTTGAACTACTATTCAACACATATACATACATAGATCATTACATAAATATATGTATAAACATATACATATTATATATTTCTATTTTTTCCGCGCGTTTATACATTTATGTGCGATTAGCGAAGTGTTATATGTTACACTTTTATAACATATATACATACATATTTAGCGAATTGATAACTACAAGGGATACGAGAAAAGCTAAACAAAAGCAAACGTATAAAGCATATGCATATGCAAACATATGGTAATAAAACATAGATACATACAAACAATTTTACGTATTTTATTTTTCTTTCGCGTTCTTGATTCGTGCAGATACAATTATACAAAATAAGCGCGAGTGAACTGAAGATACTTTGATATACTTTAAAAAAATTTTCAGTCACATTAAAAAAAAAAAAAAAAAAACGAACTTTTTCAAAAAAAAAAAGAGTAAAATCTTGCGGTAGCGAAACGAAAATTTGATAACATAATATATTTTACAAAATATATATATTTTTTCAAAAATAAATCTTCTAGTAACAAAATTTTTAATTCATAATTTTTCTATTTGACTACATTGCTGTATCAATATTAATTTTGAAACAATTATTTATTTGACAAAGCTTTAAGCTAAAAGCTTCAAACTATATTCAAATTAATGCAATCTGACAAATCAAAAGAGGTTAAGCCAAAAACACCTCTATCGTTAGAAATTCCTAAAATGGTTGATGATGATAAATCACAAAGCACGCCTGCAGAAGCTACACGCTCGAAGCAGAGTATAAAACAAAAAAGATCAAAAGATCAGACAATATCTAGATTCATCACAGAAAGTGACAGTTTTATAAGATATTGTACAAGATTCCAAGCTTCCCCTATTACTGACATCACAGAATCAGTTTTAAATATAAAACTAGAAAGTGTGAACAATCTCTGGGCTCGCCTTCTGGCAGCGTACGATACAGTACTAGATACTGACGACGCAGAACTCCCAGAAAACGCAAAAGCTTCGGCGACAGCCAAATGTGATAACTGCCGCGATCAGTATGAGTTAACAAAGGGAATGATAAATGAACAAATAAGTTTAGTAAGGCCAAGTAGAGCCACTACTCCCCCTCCCAGAGTAGTTACAACACCAAAAGAAGACCTAGATAAAGGCATGTATCTAAAGGTACCAGCTTGTGATACTGAAGTTTTCAATGGATGTTATGACCAGTGGCCGTCCTTCCGGGACATGTTCACTGCCGTTTATATAAACCATCCTAAACTCTCACAAGCACAAAAGTTATACCATCTAAGGTACAAAACAAAAGGGGAAGCAGGCAGTATCGTCAAGCGATTCGCTTTAAATGACGAAAATTTTAAGCTGGCTTGGGAAGCACTAGTCGAAAGATACGAAAATGGAAGGGTTATGATAGAAAACCCAATAAAAACATTATTACATCTACCAAAAATTCAAAAAGAAACCAGCCAGGAATTTCAAAATTTATACTCGACAGTGACTAATTGCATATCAGTGTTAAAAACACAAAATATCTCTACAGAATCGTGGGACCCCATCATAGTAACTATTTGTGCAGAAACTCTCCCTGATGCTGCGTTACTACGATGGGAACAATCACTTGTGGAAAGAAAAAAAATGCCCACATGGGAGCAAATGAAAGCATTCCTCACTGCTCAATACGAGATAGCTGAGCGAATTGACAACAAAAATATAAATCTAAAAAGTCATCAAAATGACTCAAGTAAAAACTTGTTTAAACCTCAAGCCAGCAATAATATGCCATACAATAGACACGTTAATAAAAGTCACACTTTCGTGTCAAACCAAACTAATAAATGGCAACCAGTATGTGAAATTTGTAAAGGAGGTCATAACATAAGATCTTGCGAGAGATTTAAAAAATTATCCGTTTCTGACAGAAACAATCTTGTCAGACAACATAAACTTTGCATCAACTGTCTGTCGAATGCTCATACGACAAAAGACTGTGAAAGCAAATTTAGTTGTGTGTACTGTCAACGAAGACATCACTCATTGCTTCATATTACAAATTTTCAAAATATGAAGCAAAATCAATTTCATAAAACCACCGGGTTAGTCACTACAACCAAAAGTGATAATCCCGAAACCTCAAATCCCGAAAAAAGGGAAGAACAACCATGTTGCTCTAAAGCAGCAAAAATTCAAGCTCTTCATTCAGAAAATGAAAGCAAAATTCTTTTACCCACTGCGGTCATCACCATAGCACATAAGGGTGATTTATTCAAACTAAGAGCACTAATAGATCAAGGATCTCAAAGATCCTTTATATCATCAAAAGCTCAAAACCGGCTCAAATTGCCAATAAAACATTCAAATTTCCAAATCTCGGGAATGGGTGGAAGAATTATCCAAAATTCGAACAAAATATGCCCAATTACCATAGTATCTCCAAATGCGGATATTAGAATAGATGCGCAAGCCATCGTTCTACCGCAACTTACAAATTGACTTCCAAGCTATGAAGTAAATAAAGTACACTGGGAAAAATGCTCACATCTTAAATTAGCAGATCCCAATTGTCATACCCCATCACAAATCGACATGTTATTAGGCAGTGACTTAATACCTCAAATAATTCTTGAAGGTATTGAGAAAATCTCCAATAAATTGTTAGCCCAAAATACAATCTTTGGGTGGATTATTAGTGGCCAAGTCCCTGAAAAAATCAATTCTTTCACCACACAAGTGGAAAATATCTCAAACGAGTTCTTAAGTAATCAACTCAAAAAATTCTGGGAAATAGAAGAATTACCCCAAATCACACAGCTTTCAGAAGACGACCAGGCATGCGAAGCCTATTACAAATCCACAACAACAAGAAACGAACATGGTCGTTATGTTGTGCGATTACCTTTCAAACCAACTTTCCCTGAAACCATAGCTCTAGGCCACTCTAGAATATCAGCAGTCCAGCAATTTCTAAGCCTGGAAAAAAGCCTGATAAAGAAAAGGGAGCTTAAATCGGCATACGATAATGTGATGGACGAATATCTGGACCTCAATCATATGGAAGAAGCTGTACCATATGAAAAGTTATCTAAAGGTAGATATTTATCTTTTTATCTGCCACATCATGGGGTAATAAGACCTAATAAAATTACAACAAAAGTACGAGTGGTTTTCAATGCCTCAAAGTGTACGAGCTCAGGCAAATCCCTCAATGATGTACTATACACAGGGCCAACATTACAACCTGATCTCATGTTGCTAATTCTAAATTGGCGCATGTTTAAATACGTTTTCAATGGGGATGTAGAAAAAATGTACAGACAAATTCTAGTACATGAAGATGATCAAGATTTCCAACGTATAGTCTTCCGGAAATCAAGTAATAGTCCAATCAGCGACTACAAACTTAAAACCGTCACCTTTGGCATCAATTGCGCACCCTATTTGGCGATCAGGACACTACATGAAGTGGCAAAAACAAATGCAACAAATTTGCCTTTAGCATCTTCTGTGTTGCAAACACAAACATACGTGGACGACATACTATCAGGTAGCCACAGTATCGCATTAGCACGCGAGTCACTATCGCAAGTGATCGAAGCATTAAAATCAGCAGGTTTCCCCCTAAAGAAAATTACTTCAAATCACCCTGATATAATAAAAGACATTAAAAAAGAAGACTTATTAGATACAGACTTCCTTAAATTTGAAAAGGCTAGTACTACTAAAACTCTAGGAATTCAATGGAATGCGATAACAGATCAATTCTCATATACAATTGAGTCAATATCTGCAATGTCCGCCATTACAAAACGCCAAATACTTTCCTCGGTGGCAAAACTTTTCGACCCCGCAGGATGGCTTTCGCCAATAATGATTCAAGCAAAAATCCTCATTCAAGAATTGTGGCAAGATGGCACTGAATGGGATGAACAGGTAAAACCTTTACGTTTAGCGAAATGGGTTCAATTTGCTAACAATTTACATACTATATCTGAAATTCGAATCCCTCGATGGGTAAATTTCACACCTCACATTAACACAGAATTACACGGTTTCTGTGATGCCTCCGAAAAGGCATATTGCGCAGCAGTTTACGTACGCACACAGTACGATAACAAAATATCTGCACACCTCTTGGTAGCCAAAGCCAAAGTTGCACCTTTGAAGACACTCAGTCTGCCACGGCTTGAACTGAATGGTGCTCTTCTGTTAGCAAAATTAATTTCCATTGTCCAAACCCATCTCAAATTAAACGATCATAAAATGTATCTTTGGTCAGACTCAGAGATAGTTTTAGCATGGTTAGAAAAACCACCCTATTGCTGGAAGACCTATGTGTCTAACCGAATATCCCAAATTTTAGACCTGGTTGGCCCAGCAAAATGGCAACATGTTGCAAGTGCAGATAACCCAGCGGATCTTGGGACAAGAGGTTGCAAGCCATTGCACCTCACCAGCACTACACTCTGGTGGAATGGTCCTACATGGCTAACAGAATCACAAGAATTCTGGCCAAGGTCTCCCGCTCGTAATATAATACCGCCGGAAAGTCGGAAAATTGAAAATTTTCATATCATTCCAGAAGAGGATGATATTCTCCACAGATTTTCGTCATTTGCTAGAGCACTAAGAGTAGTCGCTTACATGCACAAATTCATTCAAAGACTTAAACTAAAAATGAAAGGAGCACCAAATGATCCATGCGTACAACTAACGCATTCCGACTTGCAACATGCCAAGGTCAGTCTAATATTATATACACAAACTCGCTATTTCAGCAAAGAGAAATCAAAGTTGCTCGAAAAGCGACCTCTCGAAAAGGGAAGCTCACTTCTCGTATTAAATCCATTCTTGGATTCTAAGGGATTAATAAGGGCAAATGGAAGATTGGCGAACTCCAGCCTTAGTTATAACGAACGACATCCCATCATTATTCCAGAGAAATCCCGTTTTACTTACCTATTTCTAGCATATCTGCACCATCTTACACTGCATGGTGAGCATCGATTAATGCAACAAATGGTCCGTCAAGAATTTTATATACCTCAACTAAAGCCACAAATAAAAAGGACGATTTTCATGTGTAAACCATGTACCATGTACAAACACAAAATGCGTACGCAGATCATGGCAGCTTTACCACCTGAGCGCTGCAACTATGCTCTACCCTTTACCATCACTGGGGTTGATTTTGCTGGACCTTTCCAGATAAAGGCCTCCATGTTAAGGTCTTCTTCATTTAGAAAAGGGTATGTGGCTGTCTTTGTATGTTTTACGACAAAGGCAGTACACCTCGAGCTTTGTTCAGATCTGACCACTGCGGCTTTTCTTGCAGCATTTGCACGCTTTGTCGGACGACGCGGATTTCCTTCAAAAATAATGAGCGATAATGGAAAAAACTTTGTCGGAGCCCAAAGAGCAACCGAGAAGGAGTTTATAAACTTCATGAAAGAAGTCTCCCCTGAAATAGTTAATAAATATGCACCCCAAGGGATCGATTGGCAATTTATACCTCCATGTTCTCCACACATGGGCGGACTTTGGGAATCAGCAGTAAAAAGCTTTAAGTCCCATTTAAAGAAAACGGCTGGTAATCATAAATTCAATTATGAGGAGTTTACTACACTCCTCACTCGTATTGAAGCCGTATTAAATTCAAGACCCATATCACCCCTCTCGCAAGATCCCTCCGATTTCACAGCTCTTACACCAGGTCATTTCCTCAGAGAAGCTCCTCTTCTCGCCATACCTGAGACAGAAGGAGACTCACTCAGTTTAATAAATCGATGGGAAAGAATCAAGATTCTCCATCACGAATTCAGCCACAGATGGAAGGAAGACTATCTCAAAGATCTCCATAAGAGATATCGCTGGAAAACGGCCCAGAAGGAAGCCAAGGCAGGAGAATGCGTAATAATACAGGGCGAATGCCTTCCTCCAACAGAATGGCGACTAGGCCGCATTGAAAAGGTTCATCTAGGATCAGATGGTCACATAAGAGTAGTCGACGTGCGAACACAAACCGGCATATTAACTCGACCAGTCACCAAACTGTGTTTTCTTCCAAACAGCGAAGAACACCTTCAACCAAAACCGCAAAATAACACGCAAAAGTAATCGAAAAATAATAAAACAATTCCGCTAATTCGAAAATAACCCGCTTTATGATCCGTACAAAAAATAAATTCAACCAAGCGCGTTGAAAATCAATTTATTATACAAACATATACATGCATATGTATAGATATGTAGCTATAACAACTACATGCTGATATTATAAACAAAATCAATTTAATTACAATTTTATATTCCCATAGAAATGGACGTAGAGGAGATCCAAACCGCCTCCAACACCGTCAGGTCCGAAATCGCTATACCCAAAGCGTCGGCTGCACCAGTTGCCGCACCAAGGACCAGGGTTATGCGACCACCGCCATCCGCCGAAGCAGTCAGGGAGATGAGAGAAGAGCAGCTATTGGAGCCTCAGGGGCCTCCATGTTGCAGCCTGTGCCATCGCCCACACGCCCTGAAACGATGCTCCATTTTCAAGAGCATGAAGCCTGCTCAACGGCAACAGGTTGCAAGAGCCCATGGGCATTGCATGACCTGCCTGGCAGATGACCACGCCACCATAGAGTGCTGGGCCGACGGCGCCTGTCAATATTGCCAGAGGCCCCATCACACTCTATTTCATCGTTTTCCCCGCCGAGCCAATCCGTCGGAAAGTAGCACCAACACCCGTATCAGACCACGCAGCGATGCTACCCGGCGACGACGAAGCAGCCAAACAACCGCAACACGTAGACGGCCATCTCCGCCACGCCACGCTCATCGTCAGCAACAACGACGCTCAACAGGGTTGAGCGCTGTACTAAACACATTGCAACAGCTGCAACGGCTCCTAGCCGATTAATTCGCCTAGGGGGGCCGGGATGTTCACATGAGCTATGAGCGTTCTGCAGCATCCCACATCACATCATCACATCACCACATATCATCACACATCACATCATATCACGTCACAACACCTCATCACACAACAGCTCACAGCATACCCCAATACACACACACGCATCAAACACCGATCATTACTACAACACTGCAACACAACAACCATACGATCATCAACGAGACGACTCGTAATGTCAGCTAATTTCACCACCCAAACCATCAAAAGGGATTGATTCGACCGGGATTAGCTTCTTACCGTTTTCATCCGTGAAACAAGGCAGTCGTCCGCGAAATTCAGTTTTTTACCAATTTTTCGTACTGCAGCCAGTTTATGAAGCACGGTAGTTATTACCTCATTTATTGCTGGCAATGTTAACTCTTCTCCGTTATGTGGTTTGCCTTTTTGAGCAATTAACAAAGGGATATTGTATGTACGAAGCTCGAAGTCCGTCGTCATCTTGCTTAGCAGCCGCCGAAAATAGTTTTGCTACACTTGGCTGAGTATTATGCTTCTTCCCTAGGTCTTGAAAATATGCTACATTCTTGTCTTCTTATCTGGATACATTTTATTCAAATGATCTTGCAGTCTTAAAGGCTTCATTGCTTCATTCGAAAATGTTTTTAGACATGGAAGACACAAAGGCGAGAATGGGTTTGTGGGATTTTCAATGAATCCGAATTTAATGTATTTCGCACAGTATTGCCGTCTCTTCTTTTTTCCTTCTGACATTGTTTTGCTTTGAGAAATACGTTTAACTTCGCAAGTAGTGTAAAGGAGGCGTAAGTAATATAGGTATACATATATATATAGATGAGCTATTGCGCGCAAAACCACAAATTAATATAAAATAAATATTACATTGTTTATATAGGAATGCTTAAGCACAATTATTATATAGTAGTCCAAAAATATGAATTCTTATTTTTCCTAGAAATACATTTGTAAAAAAAGGATATTTCTCCTTTTCGTATTATCTTATTTTCCCCAGAAATACATTTGTGAGAAAGGATAAAGATCCTTTTTTTATTTTCCACATAAAAGATTTAAGGAGTTCAAAAGCTCAAAACGTGCGCTACATCAGCTAGCTACCCGACGGCATTTCGCAAATGATAAAATAAAAATTTCAAGAGCTTAAGCATGCGCTACATTAGCTCGAACCTACCTACCCTACACGTTTGCGCAAATTATGATATTATGATAGCAAATGCCCACATACAGATTTGGCATTGGCAATAGCAATACGTTTGATAGTTAGTATTCTATAAATTCTATCCTGTCAAGATGCCCCGTTATGAAACGGAACAACCGATTGACATGATTTTCATTTTTTCTGTATTCAATAAAATACGACAGATATATGTACTACGCGGAGAGAAATATAGAACCAAGTTGGAGCAATCTTTTAATTCATAATAGTTGATGTTCACAAGTTGTTGTTGAGAGTCGAGAGCTCATGTAGTCGTTGTCTAAGACGCCCCCTAGGTAAATAAAATTACAAATAACCCCCAGGCCTCTACACAACGCCCCCATTTTCTTTCTAGGTCTCTTACCGCCCCCCTTGACACCTGCAGAGCCCACAGGGGGCGTTATCGCCCACTTTGGGAAACACTGCTCTACCAGATTGTCAACTCTGTTTCTATCTGATCTAGGAAAAGTTGCGCGCACTTGCTTTCACTTGCACAAATTTCACAACCGGGGGAGTTTTTAGTTTGTTTAAATTTTCAGTTTTATACCGAATCGTTTGCCTAAGATTTCAAATGGCGTTCGTTAACGTGGGTCATTCTATAATGCCACAAATCAATATTACTTTTGATATTTGCCTAATTTGCGAAAATTTTCGAAGTTTTTAAATAATACAAATTGCCAATTTTTTCGGCTTTCAATATCACTTGTCCCTAATTTTAGCAACCGGCTACAAATTTCTATGCATATCAGCCTCATGTAAAACGTTTTCTAAGTCCAAGTCATTTTTTTCCGCGAGCGTTGGCTGTGCTACACATTTTACCAACACCACTTATATTTGGAGAGCAATTAATTGGCAAACTTGTCATGTACTTGTTCAACGATTTATTCCATATTTCCTATGGGGGAAGTAGTGCTTTTTCTACTGTGCATAAAGCCAGTTTGGCCTTTTCGCTTGTTTCTTCACTTACGCTCGTATTTTGCTCTTGTTGTTTGTCATTACGGATTCTCGCGAAATGCCGCAATTCACCGCCCCGATAGCACTTCTTTGTTTGCTTTAAATTTAACGAATTCCGATCAACAAACGGTTGGCTTTGCCTATTCTTTATGTAAAGTTAATTATAGTCTTCCGCTTTGTCTTCTTTCGACTTACGTGATTCGCGTTCTTCAAGAATTTTTATATGAAGGACGTCCGGCTTAGCCAGTTCGTCTCGCGTTTCAACTGCACATCTAAATGTCTTGTATGACGCCGGCGAACTGTAAAAACACAAGATGGGCACAAACTCGTGCCAATTGCGACGCCTATTTCTTTTAGTTTCGCTACTGCTTCGAAGAACCCGTTGAGGTGCTCTGAAACTTTCCCGCCTTCTCATATACGCGGCAACGCGTGCACTCCGAACCAGCCCTACCTTTGATGGCACTATCGCCAACGTAATGTCCACTGATGACTTCTGATCAGCATTTTTCCACTCAGAAAGTTTCATCTAAGTTTTCGTTTAAGTTAAATAATGACTGACTTTATTTAGTATGGATAAATATGTCTTTACAATGTATGAACGTTTAAAACAAAAGAAAATATAGAGGTAGGTAGGTAAGATTGCAGCCCTAAAGGGCTCAATTAGCATTTGATGTGCCATTTTGATACACTAATTCGTAAAACCTCCTGTATCTGCTATTACGTTTCACCTTCTCTCTCAAACCATTTTGAGGTTTCGATGAAACTACTTATGTCCAATATGCTTTTGGTGGAAATCCATTCAAGGTTTGGAGCTTGGTGGATTCCAAGCGTTTTGTGTCGGATCTATGCTAGAGCTGGGCATTCGCAGAGAAAGTGGAAGATTGTTTCCTTGTTCCCTGCTACTCCGCAGCCACGGCAGAGCATACCCATTTTGGACGCATGTTCCCCATAAGGCCAGTGCCCTGTTGTGGTAGCTTTTACTCTGTGAATACTTTTTCTTGACCTATTTAATAAGTCGTTGGTTCTTTTCCTCTCATATGTTGGCCATAATTGTTTAGTTATGACGCATTTTGTAATGTTTTTCCACCTGTTGTTTGCAACTCGTTGAAATTGTCTATTGATCTCTTTTTTGATCGATCCTAGCGGGCTTGGTATTAGCTCCGCCTCGGATTCGTTTAGGAAAGCTCCTGCCTTTGCCAATTCGTCTGCTTTTTTGTTACCGAAAATGTTCCTGTTATCATGGACTCAGTTCAGTTGTCTTTTATTGAGCTTAGTGCTTTCTTGCAGTTGTGAACTATACTGGAATTTGTCATGGGTGAAGACAAGACCAGGAACTCCGCCTGGCTATCCGTAAATATAGTTACTTTATTTATATTCTCGTGATTTTCTAATAGAACTTCGCAGGCTTTTTATGTACCCAGTACTTCTGCTTGGAAGATGCTAGCCGAGTTCGGAAGACGTACAGAGAGAGATATGCATATGCGGAGAATACCTCCGTGCCTACTCCGCAGTCTATTTTGGACCCGTCGGTATAGACTGAGATGATATCCTCCTCTCCCATTGAACCTCTTCTCCATTCTCGTCTAGATGGTATCCTCTCCTGAAAGTGTCTATTGAAATCCAGCTTTGAGAGAATGTGGTCTAATTTATTAATGGTGAGCTTGTTTAGGATTACACTATGTCCGTAGTTCTGCTGATTCCAACCACCCAATTCTTTTATTGTACAACCTTCTATTCTCATATCTTTCTTGAGATTTTGCCAAACGGTTTCATAGTTTTATTCTCATGTGTTTTTATACTCCTGCAACCACTTGCTGCAGAGTATTATAGTTTTGTTCACCTTGCGGTTGTACGTATTACCTAAAACTAAGCGAAATAAATATGGTGTTATATATATAGTACATATATAAATGACCAGGATGACAAGAAAAGTTGAAATACAGTTGACTGTCTGTCTGGCCGTCCGTCTGTACAAGCTGTAACTTGAGTAAAAATTGAGATATCTCGATGAAATTTGGTATGTGGATTCCTGGGTACAAAAAAAATTCGAATTCGTAGATGGGCGTAATGTTAACGTGCCATAACTATGGACTAAATTAAGATATACAACTGACACAGGGGATCCCAGCAGCAAAGGGCACTTGTGGCCCAGCCCTCTAACAAGTTTAATGCGCATAGCCGCTGAAGTTACAACAACCAAATTTGTTGAGTACACGAGTCTTATAAGAACTTCTACCGACTGTGTAAAATTGGATGAAATCTGAGGATAACCCCGCTCACCCTCCATATAATCGTATTGTTAAAATCTACTAGAAGCGCGATAGGTCAATAACTAAATACGCCAGAGACATTAAATTTTACCACCGAGATGGTATGACAGAGCTTTATGGGAGCCGGTGAGAAAATTGGACGATGAACATAGCATCGCCCACTTTTTGGACAAATCCCATATCTCGGAACCCGACTGACTGATTTCGACAAAATTACGTGAGATTCTTTTCATATTTCCATATCACGCTGTGAAAATGAGCGGAAGCGGACAGTAACCACGCCTACTTCTCATATAGTACAATTTTAAATTCAACTTTATTCGTTCAGTTTCCAGTACACAAATCAAAAAGCAATTAATATAACGGGATAAAACTTTGCACGAATAATGGCTTTAGTGTGTGGAGCTTTATGAACAAATATTGCCGAAATCGAATAAAAACAGGTCAAGCCCCTAGGCACCGAATGTTTAGACCCCGGTAACTATAGTTGACTTTGGTGGAATATGTCGGTCAATGTGTTATATAAATAACTAAAATTAAGGGATGATCCTTCTCTTATAATAGTATGTCTGTATGTCAAAAATGAGTTGGATCGGACCAATACTTCCCTTAGCCCCCATATACCTAATATAAAGATTTCCGGGTGACTTTGTGCCGCATATATCAGCCAATATTATATCAACGAAAATGAGGGAGCGTGTTTTACTCATAACAGTGAATGATAAAATTGACAAATACTTGAAATATCCCCTATATAACTAATATACCAGCTGACTGTACCATATATGATGTTATATAATATGTTTACTAAATGGTATTGAGAAAAATAGATAAAATCGGGTCCCTACTACCCGCTGCTCTCATATAATATTATGATTTTCATTTTTTTAACAAACTTTATGCCGATTGTGTCGATCAGTGTATAAGTTATGTATATTTAGTATGTACATATATATATATATTTATATATATATAACTTAACGATTTTCCTACTGATTGAAAGAAAAAAATCGTTTTTTGGTCCGCACGACCTTCTCGTTATAACAATATTTTAAAACTGATTTTTACAATGTTCTTTATCTAAAAGCTTAACTAAATGCACCTGGCAAAACATAATTAAATTCCACGAATTCGCTAATTAAGGTGGCGCGTGTGCTGGCAGTGCGTCTGGGCTGTGCTGTGGGAAACATTGTGTAACTTGAGTTCCATATCCGCTCTACCTGCATTAGTAAGTATTGCTGACGAATTAGTTTATTATTTCGGCAATGTTAACATATGTCATGTTCACACTTCCCCTCTTAAAAGCGTTCATCCTCGAGCGTTGTCAAAAATAAGGTAAGTTGTTGAAATTTATGTGTGTTGGCTGATCATTTGGGGAATCTTTGATTTGATTCATCCTGAGGTTTGTTGCCGGGATCTGGTTAGCTCGCTATTGGATGAGATGCTTATTTTATTTTGAGATTTCTTCCGAAATTTGCAAAAAATTATTGTGACGATGGAGGTAGCTGCAACTGCTCTAAGCGAAAGTGAGCCGTTGGATATACTTGCTGCCTTCAGGAGATTTATTTTTCGAATGTTACTTATGTGGAGTTCTTTCAAAGCTTCTAGTGAAAGTAATTCAATTCTATTTTTCTCAATTGGTGCGGGTTGCAGGACTGCTGGGATAGCGGGAAGTGGAATTAAATCGAGGTTAATATAAGTTTGACCGTTGATTTTCAGCGTTGAATTATGGAAATTGATGAGCTGCGTTCCTGACAAGTTTTTGATCATTCCGTCAGCATCTATGTGTCCTTGAAAGCCATTATGTAGTAAAATTCCGGTTTTTATTTCTTCAATTTGTGGAATGTGGTGCCCGTTACTTTTGGGGCAAGTTGAATTATGACTATTGATTATTCTACGTATACAGGTGTTATTACTTATGTTAATTACTTGATTTTGTTTACAAATTTCAATTTTCTTAAAGCTATCGCAATTTTCTTTTATTCCATATATTTCTTTTTTTTCCTTTTAAAATTTTATTATATTCAATATTAATAATAGATTTATCAGATTTAAGAACAGGTCTTAATATAATTTTTTGGAAATTTTCCTTAAGAGTTAATGGTACTTTTACCGAGTAAAAAATTTTCATATTTTTGCTAACAATATTAGTATTTAATAATTGTAATGCCTCTTCTGCATTTTTAAATGGAATTACATCACTCTCTACTTTTTCTAAAGCAATTTCAATTCCTTTTTTATTTATCAATAATGTATTCAAAATATCTCTTTTCGCCCATTGTATGGCGTATTTTACGTTAATCAATTCTTCATTTATTAATCTTATTCTATTTTGCAAATTAATAATTGTTTCATTTTATACATCCGAATCTTTTCTTATATTATTAAAAAGTTTACTTACTATTTTAGTTACGTTATTTAATTTTTCGTTAAAGATATCATTTATAATTACTTATTTATTATTATTATTATTAATTTCATTTAGGTTACTGGATATTATTTCCAGATCTTCATGATCGGGGGATCCGGCGATTTATTTCCAAGCCGTTCCCAAAATATTTATTGATCTTCTAGATCTTTTTTCAACCGGTTTAATGGTTTCTAAGATTTGGAGGGATTGGGTGCTCTAGGATAGGATATAGGATAGTGTCCTTAGGTATGTCCGAGTAAAGGAATTTACCAATGTCCGTCAGAAATTGTTCGTATTTGTTAAAGTCTATTACCTGTATTAGTCTAAAGGCTCCGTTCTGAATTTTTGCTAGTCCGTCATTTATTGTAACTAATTGTGCGTTCGAGTAGTCGTAGATGTCCGTTGTCGCAGTGGCATCATAAATTAAAAGACATCTGAAAGAGAGAGGTTAATTTTGATTTTTAATATTACCTTTATGGAATATTTTTCCTGATTCTGTTAAAATTGGTGAATTTCTGTCTTCCTTTACTATTTCTTTTCTAAATTTTTGGAGAGATTTTCGTACCTAATCTTTTGTTTATTTTCACATAAATAATTTCTCCTGGGTGGTAAATTTTTATGGGATGTAAAATTGTATTCGTATACGGAATTGTCAAGGAGTTCGGCGAATGAATTGAAATTTCGTTCTGCTTTTAAACAACGCATTATTTCTGTGAGTGTCCAGTGAAAACGCTCTACTTGACCATTAACGGAACTTGCATAAGGCGGTGTTTTAAAAATTTTTATGTTAAGTGTGTCTTCCAATAAAAATTTTATAGTTGCTGAGTTGAGGGATGTTTCATTGTCAAATACGACCGATTCAGGTACGCCAAATTGAAAGAGTAGTTCACGAAGAGGTTATTTAACATGCTCTATTGCTCTGGATTTCAGTATTTTGGTTTGCGCATATTTCGAAAACTTGTCTATTGCTGTTAGGACTATATATTTGCTTGTTATGTAGATATCGATATGTAAAATTTGTCCTGGATACTGGAGTATAGGCGTTTCACCTAATTCTGGTTTGCTAGGATGAGGATCGTACTTATTTTCTTAACATACTGAACACTGTTGAATTATGCTATTTATTTTTTTCGTCATTGATGGGAAGTAGAAATTTTCGAGAATTTGAATTTTATTTTCTCGACCGTTTCTATGTGCTCTTTTAGTTTCTTATTTCGGCAATGTTAACATATGCCATGTTAAATATACGTAATTGCTTGGATTTCGATCCTCTGCCTACTTCAGCTTTGTCGACCCAACAACAACCACAACTACTGGCAATAAAAAGTGTAACGGCGATGAGGAGTCATCGCGGCGATAAGCTGAAAAGGAATCGAAGCAAAGAACGCAGTCAGCAGTAGCATCCGAAAACAGCAATATTTAGGTCTTGCTGATGAGGCTGCGAAGCACTAATTATTGTTTGTTTGATTGTTTTGTTTTTTTGTTTTCACTTGTTGATTCGTGCACTAATTGTTTATGTTTATTATTATTAATTTGTGTGCACTGTTTTGAATGTTTGACAATTTATAAATTGTTTTTTTTTTTTGTTTTACTTTTTGCTTGGTTTTATGATTAATTTTTTTTTTTTTTTTTTTTGTAAAGATTGAATTCACGGAGCGAGTTAAATAACACGTCCGTACTCTTTGAACACTCTCTCCTTTAGAGAGAAATAAAAAACTCTCATTCTATGCCAAACAAAAACCAACAGATTTTAGTAAAAAAATACAAATTCAATGTTTTATATTCAAAGCCCACAGCGACACAAATAAAGTGTCTACCCACAAAAACAATGTGATATCCTCATACTCAAATTTTGTCAAAATATGGGCCTAACCAACCAAATATTCAGAATATATGGACAATCTTCTCTTCCAGCTTTTAAATGAAATCAATTATAATATTTAAAATTGGAAAATATTTTTCGAATGCGGGATCAACTGAATAATTGATTGGATTGGAAAAATGTGAAATTATTGTCCGATTTTCTTTATTTCCACTGTCATTGTAATGTACAATATGTAAAAACAGTTCTGCGAAATTATGTGCTTTTAGCTTTTTAATTAAAGTCAGGCAATCGGAAAATAAAATAACTAAATAATCAGTTGTATGGGAGATATGTGATATACTATTGCGATCAAATTTAATGGTGAATTTTAAATGTATACTTCGCGTGTTTTTCGAATCTGTAATTTTTTTTTTCTTTAAGATGGTACTACTGTTAGTGACATCTATGCTAAATTTCACGTTAAAACATTCATTAGTATTTGGGATATGCGTCGTTTTGTGAGGCTCTAAAAGTGAATTCTTCGATTTTTACTATGTCTGAATTAATTGAACAAAGAAGTGCAATAATGCACCATCTCGTACTGCATCAGTTATTCGTGATCATTTCGACACATTTTCAACTAATATCGTGCTGCAAGCACCGAATTCGCCTGATTTACCTTTGTGTAACTTCTGGCTATTCAGCAAATTCACATGACCACTCCGAGGACACCGTTTTGATCAATTGAGGATATAAAAGCTGACTAGAAAAAGACTCTGATGGCCATCACGACGGAGGAAGTTTCCAAGTGCTATGATAACTATAAAATTCGTTGACATAAGTGTATTCCAGCGAGAAGGGATTACTTCGAAGGAGATGAAATGGTCAAACTTCACCTTTTAATTTGATCACATTATTACATGTCCGATCTGACCGATTCCGACAAATGATCAATAAAATGTTAAAATGCACATATGTAATTAATTTCAATTTAATATCCCAAAAGCTGTTAAAGTAAAAAAAAAAAATAATATTTTTTCTAAAAAATCGCTACCTCGAATATTATATATTGATAAATAAAAAGGACGGCTTTCTAATAATAATTAACTACCGAAACACCCATTCAAATGAAAATATAATAATGAATAACTGCCGAAACAAGCATTCAAAATAACATATAAATAAACTACTTTAATTGCAAATAAACAATGTCAGCCTCGAATTTCAACGCACAATAACTCTTGTCAAAAGGTACTACTTCGCACTGAATAGGCAATTGAGAAGTAAGTTTCTCTCTCGACACCAAAAACAAAACTCTATAAGCCACTCATTATTCCCGTCTTGCTATATGGTGCAGAGGCATAAACGATGAAAACATCTGATGAGTCGATATTTCGAGTTTTCGAGAGAAAAGTTCTGTGAAAGATTTGTGGTTCTTGGCACGTTAGTCACGGGGAATATCGAATTGGATGGTCCGATGAGCTGTAGGAGATTGACATAGTTCAACGAGTTAAAAGACAGTCTCTAGACTGGCTAGGTCAGCCAGCTCTGAAAGTATTCGACACAGTACCATTTATGTGCTTATAGAAAGCGATACCACGATCCGAAGCAAATCAGTAATAGAAGAAGTGGCTTCTCGAAAAACATAAAGCCTACCAAGACTTGAGCTATGTGGAATAGCCAAATTAGCATTCAAGATACCAAAATATAAATTTTATCGCTGTTCCTAATACCAAAAAGCCACCATGTACATGGCGAACGAATACAAGTACATTCAAAACATATACACTCGTCTTAGCGCGACATAATTATCACAGAAAAAAGGACACTATACGCAGTATTGGATGACATGACATCCTTGAGCGATTTTTTGGTTCCCCCGAGCGCTTAGAGGAGTTGCTTATTTTTCTAATTTACAGAATAATACAAAAACAAAGTTGAGGGATAGCCATACTGCAAGTATCGCACTCGCAAAAAGTTTAAACCACACTTCCAAAAAGTGACCGGAAATCACTATACGCTCGCATGATTCTTCTAATTTTGCAGCCCTAGCCGCAAGTTATGTTTTTAAAGGAGCACCCACATTTGAGCCAAAGGGAATTAAGAAATTGTAAATAACGGTTAATAAAATTAATTAAAAAAAAATTCCTATGTAATATTAATAACATGTTTAAGTTTGTACTCAGTATATTGAGAAGCACCCACCACTGTGTTAATTAAAACAAAAATATTCATTTTACGCTTAATACACTTGGTTTCTTAAAAAAATTAATTTAAATAAACAATTTTATATTTCATAAATTTTTTAAATGTGAATATCGACGGGTAAGGAGGCGACACTCAAATTCCGGGAACAATTTGTTGGTGTCGGCGATAAAGTAGACGTGGATCAAGGTTGACTTATATAATTGAGAGTAGCGTGAGGTGTCGACGCGGCGCAGTGTGTAAACGAATGTACATACATATATAAAACGAATGTGTTGAACCTGCTCAGGGGACTTTTTTTATGTTGAGTGGGTTGATGTAGAAATGTGGTGAGTTGTGTTGTGTGGCAATGTATGTGTTATGGTGTCGCTGGCTGTGGTATATTAGCTGTATCTTGATAGGGTGCGCCAATTTTTACCGGATAGAGTAGGTGGATACTTAACTCTAGGCGAATATTTTGCCTAGTATTACGCTTTTATGCTGTTGCATGTATTTCGGCGTACTGCTGGTAGAGTAACCGATGGCGCAAAACACATGCTATAAATGTTGAAAACGGGGTTGGTTTTAAACATAGTATTTGGTATGTACCATATTTGCTTTTACGTGCAAACAATAAGAAACTATATTTTTATATTTGCGGTTGTTTCTTTGATCGGTTTATTATTTCTGGTTTTATTTAAAATTTCTTTACCATCGGCTTGGTAATCTAGCTGTTTATTAGTTGCTTTTTCTGTGTAATCAGCTTATGAAGGATAGTAACTCCACGGCTGGCTCAGATGTGGTCAGAAAGGGGTACTCCTTAGCCTTGGAGTTAGGACTATGAAATTAGAGGGATCTTGCGAGAGTGTGGCCGTGAATGGAGAACGGCTTCGATTCGTACAGTAGAGAATTCTTTATAATTAATTGATGCTTTGTATAGCTGATTCCTATAACGCACCCATATGAGGAGAGCTTGAATAGATGCAATAAGAGCGACCTTAGCTATTTGTAAGTGTAGGTGTGTCATTGTATCGCATTGGGAGCATGGTGATCCCTTAACTTACTTTGAGATTTTATTTATTTGAAAATTTAGGCCTCTGTGGGGCAATATTGTATGAGAAGTGTCGATTTTTTTTTTTTACTTTTTGAGACACTTTTTTATATTTTGTGTTTAAGTTCGTATACACTAATATGAGATTTAGTAACGCGCCATATAGCTTTTTTAAGCAGGAAGTTTGTATCAATATTGGTGAAAGCCATCCTGCGGGATCGAAAAGTTACGAACAGTTTTTATATGAGGTTGTCAGAGGGAATCTGACCTTGTTTTTTCTATCTTTATGTGGGGTACTGGAAAATTGTGGCTCTAGTGGTTGCGTACGACATACCGGCCATTATTTGATCGAGTAGTGGTGGCTTTT
Source organism: Bactrocera correcta (assembly GCA_027475135.1). NCBI lineage: Eukaryota > Metazoa > Arthropoda > Insecta > Diptera > Tephritidae > Bactrocera > Bactrocera correcta. The sequence goes on along the minus strand of CM050322.1, from coordinate 71,877,249 downwards.
GAAAAAGTCTTCAGTTTAGTTTCTTTAGTTTTGTTTGTTATGGGGGGACGTTTCCTTAACTTTTGAAATTTGCTTAATTGTGACTTAAGGTATTTGCCCTCAACTTGAGTTCGTATGGTGGTAACTGGTTCTGAAACGAGTCCACTTTGTGTTTCGCTGTGAATCGTTTGAGCTAGTTGTGCCCTTGGGCAACATGTTGTCTCTTGGCAATTTATAGAATTGTGGATTTCGGGATTTGCTTTTGCAATTAAATACTTGGTTCTTTTTCTGTAAGCGCTTCTTTGGAGTTAGTTAGGATATCTGCTGCAATAGAGCATTGAATGGTGTCTTTTGTGTATGTAAATTATTAAATTTGTTTTCGCAATTTTTATATGTATGCGCATGTGACGGACAATTTGTGCAAAGTCTTTTTGACCTAACAAATTTTTTTAGTTCGTTAACTTTTAAGTTTTTAAACCCCTCGCAAAATGTAAGTTTATCCCCTTTTTTACAAAGTTTGTATGACGTCTGTTTTTTTGTACGAATGTGAACGATTGGCGTTTCGTGATGGTTTTTGTTTAAATGGTTTTTTCTACGAACTTGGGGTCGATTTAAACTTTGAATTTGGCCGTGTTGAACTTTTTTTTGTTCTGACTATTTTTTCCTTTACTCTTTCCACTATTTCATATTGAGTAGTCAGAAAATCATTCATTTGTTACCACGTTGAGTACTTTTTTCGTGAAGAGAGCGATTGCTCCCATAAAAGTAACAATTTTTCTGGTAATGCGGCGGTGCAACTGTTTACCAGAATGGGTCCCAGCGGTCTGTGAGAATATTTAGTGTCGATAGTGTCGAATCGACAAACAATTTGAAACAGTGGATTCTAATTTGAAGAATTCTGCACTTGTTTCTTTCTTAATTTTTGGTAAGTTCATTAGTGTCATTACTTGATTATCGACCAGCATTCTTTCGTTTTCGTATCTTGCATTTAGAGCTTCCCAAGCCAAATTGAAATTATCGCCATTAAGAACGAACTGTTTTACTATTATGTCTGCTTGACCTTTGGTTTTATATCTGAGGTGATACAATTTTTGTGCTCTTGATAGTTGCGGGTGGTATATCTAAACGGCTGTAAACATGTCCCGGAAGGACAGCCATTCTTCATAACCACCATAATTGTGGGAGCTCTAGTCTCGGATGTGAAGCAAGTGCAATTGTTTTTATTAGCTTTAATTGATCGGAGATCATGGCTTTTGTTTCTTCATAATGATCTAAGCAGTTTGCGTAAACATCGTAAGCCGATGATTTAAAATTATGTGGCAGATCTGAATCATCAGAATCTACTATGGCGTCATAAGTCGCTTGGAGGTGAGTCCTAAAATTTGTAGGATTTTGGCTTAATATTTCTAATAACGATTCAGAGCTTACGTGAATGGTTATTAAACTGATACTTTGTGACCTGTTTTGAGCGTGTAGCTCCTGCAGGTGTATTTTGATTTTTGTCATTATGAAGGAGTTTTGATATATTGTGTATTAAAATATTTCTTAAAACGAATTAAATTTTTCTCTGAGTAAACTGATTTATAGTATTTATATGAAGCGATAAAGTATGCAAAATTAAATACTCTTTTATGTAAATAAATGTTTGTTATTTCGGATGAACATCAGGAAAAAACGTATTTTTAATTAATTAATATCGTTTTGTATTTATTTGTAATGATGTTATTTTTATTTGTACTTTATTTCGATATAAGAAAACCGCGATTTTTATTTATTAACGTGTTTGATGTCCGAAAGTTTTGTATTTATTTACACCCTAATACTTGGATGTACATGCGTATGGAGGCACTTACATAAGTATGTTTTGTTTTATACAATTGAAGAGATCAATGCGCTATTTACCTAATTAGGCACGAATTGTTTGTGTGTTTATGATTATTCTTAAGCAAATAAGAGCTTGTTAGAGAGATCAATTCGGTTTTTGTATGCAATCCTGCTTGTTTTTGCGTGCCAAAACAGAAGGGGTATTGCCGAACAATTGTGGACTTTGAATATGTATATATTGTAAGGGTGGCAACCCTCTGCTCGACTGTCAAAGTAGTTGATTGCAACACGGCGACACGAACAGATATCCACGCGCACGATATCGACATTTGTAACTCTAACTTAATATTCATATATATATATATTTCAGTTTTCATTATTAACTTTTCTGTGAAATAAATAATTTGTTAAATCAGTGGTATGAAATCATTTACGGGGAGCAAAGTACCCTTCTAGCCTATCGGAGCCTTACAGGTCAGAAGTGGCATGAGTCTGCGCATAAGACTGTGAAATTTCGCGAGCAACGGTTTGTTGAGACTCCGCTGGGCAAGCGTCGGTGCTCCGCTGGCATCCCGAGTAATTTGTTGAACGTTGAATTCGAAAACATTGGGCAGAACGTTAATTGTCCATTAGCGAAAAAGGGATAATCGAGTTATATCCCTGAACGGTAGCGAAAACACGTAAGCTGGACAGAACGTTAATTGTCCACTAGCGAAAAAGGGATAATCGAGTTATATCCCTGAACGGTAGCGAAAACATATAAGCGTAAGTGTAACGACAACGTGCGACTTTAATGAACAAAACAAAACGACCTAATTCTAATTAGAATTCTGTGCAAAACACACACAATCGAACAAACGTAAATAATCAAAATGACGGTAGTGAAAATTAGTAGTCTGAAATTATCTGAAATAAAAGAATTACATAGCGAAAGAGGTTTAGAAACGGAAGGGAATAAAAATGAACTAATTTTGCGACTAAGTGAAGCGGTTGGTGCGGACGTGATAGAATTTACACAAACGAATGTGCAAGATCAAATAAATGAGTTGCGCGAAATGTTTACCTCGGTGCTGCAGCTGATGCAGTCTAATTCGAATACGACGTGAGTAACTTAAATTCGTTTGCGGAACAAGCATGTTTAGAATCACCTAGCACAAGGGTGACTAAAATTAATTATTCTGTAAAAGAAATTGCAGAAACGATACCAGACTTCGACCCAACATCTGAATCGTCAATCACGGTTGAACAGTTTGTAGATAGAGTTAATGGTGCTATGAGTGCCTATAAGTGGGAAGAAAAGTGTTTGTTGTTGGCTGTTTATAGTCGACTCAAAGGCGCCGCGAAAATTTGGCTCAATTCGACAGACAAATTGTATTCCAATTGGAACGAACTTTCAAAGAAGTTGTGCGAAGAGTTCAGCTGCATACCAGATGAAGCTGACATACACTACAAAAAGAGTCAGGCAGTGCGTAAGCCAAATGAAAACTTATTAGACTATTGCTTTCGCGTGAGTGCATTAGGGAAACGATTTACATTGAGTGAGTCTGCAATTGTGAAATATGCTAGAGATGGGTTAAAACATCGTGAATTACAAACGGCTGTGGCAACTACTCGTTTTAAAACAATGCGTGAATTTCGTCAAGCAATAACAGATTATAGCAAAAACATTCCAACGCGTTCGGGTAAATATGAAAAACACATTGAAATTGAGAAAAGCGCAAGTGTTAGCGATATAAATAAACAAGTAATTTGTTATAATTGACATTTTTCGAGTAAATGTCCTTAACCACAACGCAGGCGAAGAGGCAATGATTGCGATAAAGTGCATCCTAAAAGTGAACCGGAAAATTGCGGGAAAAAGAAAACCGTTGTGAGAAAAACGAATATAGCGCGAGAAACAATAACGAATAATATTTTTGAGCAATGTGTTGTTGTAAACGGTCAACAATTAATGGCGTTTATTGATACGGGCAGTGAGTGCTGCATGGTCAGAGCTACGGTAGCAAATAACTTAAAATGTGAAAAAGAAAAATGCGCATTAAAAATAAGTGGGTTTTGTGGTGGTAATATATACGCCCACGAAAAAATTCGTGTACAAATACAAATTGAAAACCTAAAGCGGGACGTTATATTATATGTCGTAGATGATCAACTCTTAACAGCAGATCTACTGCTGGGCCAAGACCTTTTTAATGATATGCGGGCTGTTATTGTAGATGGTCGTATAACTTTTGCAAGCGATAATAAATTTACTATCGATGATATAAAGGGCGATATAAGCGAGTTAAGTGCTAAAAATGATTTAGTTGAACTGTTGAATAGTTACGGTGATGTTTCTGCAACAAACATGCGTGAAATAGGCAAAACCGATTTAGTGGAGATGTCCATAGATCTTGATACTGACGTTCCTATCGCGCAGAAACCATTTCGGGTTCCTGAACCTAAAAAGAAAATCGTCGCGGAAATGATTAACGAACTATTAGCGTGTAATATTATTACAAAATCAAATTCTGAATATGCGAGTCCAATGATTCTAGTTAAAAAGAAAAACGGTAGTGAGCGTTTATGCGTTGATTTCAGACGATTGAATCTACATGTGCGTAAAGAAGTTTTTCCAATGCCAAACATTGAGGAACAGTTGCAAATCGCAAAACAATACGTGTATTTTACAGTGCTCGACTTAAATAGTGGGTATTACCAAATACCGATTGCGAAAAATAGTCAAAAATATACTGCTTTCGTAACAACGGAAGGGTTGTTCGAATTTAAACGAATGCCCTTTGGACTTAAAAATGCGCCAGTCGTATTTTCGCCATTAATTGCCAAAATTAAAGAGCGTGTTAAGGGTGACGATATGATGAACTATATGGACGATATATTAATCGGAAGTCAAACGGTAAACGAAATGTATGAAAAATTACATCGAGTGTTAAGTGCTCTTCGCGACGCAAACGTAACGTTAAATATACAAAAATGCGAGTTTTTGAAAGACAGTATACAATTTCTGGGTCATGAGTTGACACCTGACGGTATTGCGCCAGGACTAGTTAAAACTCTTTCGTAAATTTGTGCCAGCCTATGCGTTAATTGACACCTGACGGTATTGCGCCAGGACTAGTTAAAACTCTTTCGTAAATTTGTGCCAGCCTATGCGTTAATAGCCGCCCCGCTAAATCGTTTACTTCATAAAAACGAACCATTCATATGGGCAGAAGATCAAGAAAGTGCGTTTAATAAACTGACAACAATTTTAGCGTCTCGACCAGTGATGACTGCATTCCGGGTTGATGCACAACATCAAGTACATACTGACGCGAGTTCGATCGGTCTGGCCGGCGTTCTATTGCAAAAAGAAAACGAAGACTGGAAACCAGTCATATACTATAGTCGCGCGACTACGGACGCGGAAAAACATTATCATAGCTACGAGCTGGAAACGCTCGCGGTTGTCGAATCCATCGAAAGATCTAGATACTATATTTACGGTAAAAAAATAAAATTGATTACTGACTGTAACGCTATAAAAACAACAATGAAGAAACGTGAGCTAGTGCCGCGAATCGCTAGGTGGTGGTTGCGTATTCAGGACTATGATCTTGAAATTGAACATCGTAGTGGGCAGCGAATGGCGCGTGTAGATGCATTAAGTCGTTTTCCTGTTGAAGCATCACACGAAATTGAAACAGCATCGCTACGAACCGACAAGGTACAGATTTCTGAAGAAGATTGGCTGTTTGGCATGCAGTTACAGGATGAACACACCAGAGAAATATTCGACAAAATACGGCGAGGCGATAAAGTTACAATGAAAGATTTTACCCTCAAAAACGGTAGATTGTTCAAAGTAGTTAATGGAAGACACGCCTGGGTAGTTCCAAAAGCTTTACGCTGGCAAGTTGTGCACAATGCGCATGACAAAGCTGGACATCTCGGTTTAGATAAAACGCTCCAACGTATAGGTGAGCATATCTGGTTTGCTCGTATGCGAAATTTCGTAAAGTCGTATATTAAATCATGTATCGAATGTGCTTACAACAAAACTCCTGGTGGCAAGAAAGAAGGCGAGCTTCACGTTGGCGATGTAGAACCTATTCCATTTAGAACCGTACATGTGGATCACCTTGGTCCATTTCCGAAGAGCGCAAAATGCAACGAGCACATACTTGTTATAATCGACGCATTTACACGCTTTGTTGTCATACGGGCGGTTAAAATTACAGCGACAAAACACGTTATCGACGTATTCAACGAAATTAGCAGCTTCTTGGGTATGCCCGAACGTATCATATCTGATCGTGGGACGGCGTATACATCCAAAGACTTTGAGCGGTTTTGTAAGGAGAACAACATTAACCACATCTCTAATGCTGTGAGAACACCTCGAGCTAATGGAATGGTCGAGCGTTGTAATCGAACCATTCTATCAATGCTCTTACCATCAGTAAACAACGATAAACGCTGGGATGAATCGCTTCGAACCATCCAATGGTCAATCAACAGTATGAGAAATAAGACAACGTCGCGAACACCTCAAGAGTTACTCTTCGGTTTTCAACCACGCGATATACTCCATAATAAGATCGTCCTTGTAATGCAACACGACGATACATCACACGATAATTTAGACGAACTCCGAGCGGCAGCAGCAGAACGTATAAAAGAAGAACGCTTCAAAGCTAAACAACGATTCGATAAAAAGCACGCATCACCAACCAAATATAGCATCAACGATTTGGTTGTCGTCGAACATGAGGCGCCGAGTACAGGTTCGTCACGCAAATTGGAACCACGGTACAAGGGCCCATTTGAAGTTACCAAAGTACTAAACCATGATCGTTACGTGGTGCAGGATATTCCTGGGTCCCAACGAACGCAACGCCAATACTCCTCCGTATACGCTAGCGATAAAATGAAACCGTGGTGCTCGTTACCACAAATGTATGATGACGACGAAACCAGCGATGTTGAAATTAGCGAAGATCCATCGGCAGCGGAGCGAGGTCGCTCCGAAGTTTCAGGAAAGGCCGAACTGTAAGGGTGGCAACCCTCTCCTCGACTGTCAAAGTAGTTGATTGCAACACGGCGACACGAACAGATATCCACGCGCACGATATCGACATTTGTAACTCTCACTTAATATTCATACATATATATATTTCAGTTTTCATTATTAACTTTTCTGTGAAATAAATAATTTGTTAAATCAGTGGTATGAAATCATTTACGGGGAGCAAAGTACCCTTCTAGCCTATCGGAGCCTTACAATATGTAAATACGAATATGTATGTATGTAAATATGTATATGTTCAATTATTTATTTATGTTTAGCTGGATTTTTGGGTTTTTTGTTAGATTTGAATAAATTATGTATGTACTCGTATATGTTTTAACAATTTGTTGTATTGTTAGTTTTCCCGCATCATTTATTTAATTTCAAAATGATAGACTGCTTTTTTATAATTTTGTAATAATAAATTGACCCAACTTATGCAGGGTATACCAATAGAGAGAGGGCGCACAAAGGGATAGGAAAAAAAAATTATTTTCCGTTGTCTTCTTATGTATGTAATTTAATATATAAATATAGCAATTACACTTGTTAGGTAAGTAAGTGGAATATATGTATGTGTATGTATATACATACGTTTACTTTTTATATGGTATTTTAATATGCCATACATATGTATGCTTGTATTTATTTTTATTTGTTTTTCCCTCTTCGCATTTGAGTTGATATTTGGATTTATGCAATCCTGCTTATTGTTGTTGTTAAACAAAAGGGGTATTTATATCATCATATATTGATATTAAAACAGGCTCGACAGAAGTTAATTATTTCACTTGGTAATAACTTTGTTACTGACCACACTTCACGTGGTTGTTCGAAAGGGTGGTACCACTACTGAAACTTGAGAAGCCTGCCAACTAATGGGAGCCCAATAACGCTGCTTTCCCTAATAGTGCAAATATTTGAGGCCTTGCTACTCCCCGGCTTTCATACGCCAGCTGGGCCTAGCCGAACACCAGAAGCACCACAGCATTTAAACGACCAGACATCTCATTGCCTGGTGACTTATCTAGTAGCGTTGGTCTTGCCGAAAGCTTTCGACACAGTCAACTATACCTCGCTGCTTGAGGACGTCGAACTACCAGGACTTAAGAGATGGACCATGAACTAGAGTTCGTTTGAGCTAAGTGATAATAACAGCAGTACAGCAACTGCTTTGCAAGTTTGCTAATACTCTGCTTTTGTACATAAAAAAATTGTTGTTGTCCATTTTTTGCATAAATGACGCCTAAAAAGGAAGGTAGGTCGTGATGCTGTTGGCAGTGTTGCAAAAATTTGCTGAGAACGTGATACTTTGACTCTGTTATCGAGATTACCATCTCGAATGCACCCCTATCTTAGCGGGCAACAATCATCGACATTACTTTGAGGTGAACTTCTACGTTAAGGAGGATTAAAGAGGGAGTTCCCCAGGATGGTGCCCTCTACCCGAAACTCTCAGAAGGGCTCCCTAAAACATTGCACGGGAAGTGGACGCCATACATAGTGAAGATATTAACTACTTCATTGACTCCCTCCCACTAAACGGCATACTTGGAGTCCAAACCAACCGCAAAAGAAGAGCTCGAGCTGCCCGTTTAACTACCGCGACTCCCTTTTTGGTATTGTAGCAAGACCCTTACATACTTAATTTTGGTCCTTCGTGCAATGAGTCCATTCACGATATTAGTCACCTCTTTACATAATCAAAACCAAATAACTTAACCTATTCCCTTCGGTTCGAACAGCTCGTTTCTCCGCTTACTGTTGTTCTGAAGCTTTTTCGTCTGCATTCAACGGCCATATTCGGGTGGCATTGTTGTCAAGAATATTTATTCGTCTTTTTCCCATGTGCTGCTGGCTAGTGTCTTTTTGTTGCGGCTCTGTTTGGCAGTTGTCGCGGTTGTATGAGGAGTTAGGGAGCCCAGACCGCCTGGTATCACACCTTAAATAATAGGAGGGTCATATCAGTTCAAATGGTCCCTGAAAATTTCACAAGATCACCGATTTTGAAAATTTGCAGTTCATTAGGAAAGGATACCCCATTATATAAATATTTCATTCAAATTCATTTTCTTGTTAATATTATTGAAGATTGATTTTTTAGAGCGCGATAAAATTCTAAAATTATTTTCTCATTATCTACTGGATTTAAATCAATGGAATTTTGAGATGTCAAAAAAAAGTGTTTTTTTTTTTAATTTTTTGGTTAAAATATTTAAATTTTTCATCTGTTCTTCACGCTAAAAAAAACTGGAAAATATGTGGCAGAACGCAAAAAATGTTAACCTTTATTGTTCTGCAAAAAAAATTATTGTTCATTCATGCCATTCCAAAGTTATTGAATTTTTTTTCCTCCCTTACACCCTCTCAACGCGCAGCACATCTTTGCGCAGTGGGCTACGTAAGCTATCGACATCTACAAGTATGTATGTCGCAAGGAAAGCATAAAATGATACAGAAAAACAATGAATAGCTCTACTAGATTACTTGTTAAATAAATTATTGTATAATTTACATTTCTTTTAATTTTATTTTGTCTCAGAAGAGTTACAATTTTTTAGTATGTCTAGTATAAGGAACATAAAAATTGTTTCACAATGCGTTAACTTATTTACAATAAATATTTAATAATTGGGGTACTCACAACGTGTCATAAGGCATCGTAAAATCGTAAAATCATAAAATCATAAATTCTTATTGTAGTTTAAAAAAATTTCTCTTGGATTGCATACTAAAATACGTTTACGCATTTACAAGTCTGAACGCTATGTTTTCGCATCATTATAACTTATAACTTTATGAGACTATTTGAAACCCCCAAAAATTTATGAAATAAACTAACCTAAAACAGTGAGTGATTAATAATTCGAAATGTTGTAAGTAATCTTTTTCTTGTTTTGAAGATTTCTAATGTAATTTCCCTTTTTCAATCACATATAATACTTTTCACACTTGATTAATGATTTCAAAATATTTAAGTTCTAGTCTGTACTTCTTCGCCTAGTTTGTAAATATGGTCCCATGGAAAGGTTATAAAGAAAGCAGTTTACTTTTAAGCACAAGTCAGCGATTTCATTGCCCGATGCCAATATCGTGCAATCATCGGCGTACGAGGTGGTAAAAAGTCCTTCGGCGGTTTAAAAATTTTCGAAATGTAGAAATTAAACAACGGCTAAAGAACACCATGCTGCGAAAGCCCCTGTTTACTTCTCTGAATTTGGAATTTTTACCTCGAAATAGTACGGATGAGTGCCGACAGCTCAGGTAGTTCATAGTCCACCTCTTTAACCCTGGAAGGAGCGTGGATTGTTCAATGTTCTCAAGTAGCGTTGTGTGGTTGCCTATGTCATAGGCTTTTGACAATTCAAACGGTATGAGCATCGTTTTCTCTCAGGGTGGGTTTTGGTTGAGGCGATAAACTATCCGGACGTTTATGAACTAAGTGCTGTGGTGGTGCTGTAAACTTTGCAGAAGCCATGCTGGTGGTGGTGAAGGTCGGGAATAGCAAGAAGCGTAAATGCTTTAGCATCAGGATGTTTATTCTATCTGATTTGGATGATTTTGCTTTGTTGACAACACTCCGAACCTCCTCATCGATGAAAGTAAGTGGTACGCAGTTAATTAATAGTTAAGTTTAACATTCTGCGCAACCGTCGGACAACACATCGTTTGGCTTTATGTGCCGATGGTGCAATGCCAAAGATCGTGATGCGCGTAAATTCAACTAATACCAAACAGGTTTCGCCATGACTTACAAGGTTTGTCTGGAATGCAATTTGACTGAATCGATTAAAAAAAGTTGAACCAATCGTTACAATCCTTCTTTCAAAATAGGCTCCTTCTGTGTCGATGCAGCGCTGCCAGCGCGATTTCCAGGCATTGAAAGCGTCACGGAAGGCATTCTCTGGAATAGCCTTGAGAGCCGAGGACATTTTGCATGGATCACCTCTGTCGTCTCAAAATGCTTGCCTGGGCTGTAGAGTCACTTGCAAACACCCTTATACTCGCCGCATCGCGCATACCTTGCGCATGTTCAAATACTCCGTCACAATATCATGAACCAGCGATTTTGATAAATTTAACATCTGGGCAATTAAAGGAGTACTTATTCGACGGTCTGAGATTAAAACTTTGTACACACTGGTCACATTATCGGTGTTTGTCGATCTTCATCATCGACCCCTTCGCCTCCCTCCAATAAGGCCGGGTGCCACCGAAACACACCAATTCTTCATAAATCAACATCTGGGTAAGCCTGCTTGAACATATCAAACGCCTCTGTCGCAGGTTTAGCGAGTTTCACTTAAAATGTAAGACCTAACCCTCAGGCAGAAAAAATTAGAATTTTCAGTATTTTTTTTTTTTTTTGCTATTAAATCGTGTTATTTTACAAAAGTAGTAATATGGCGTGTGTTAATTGAAGTCACGAAAACTTCAAAAAAAATTTAATTTGATCACATTAGTGTATTAAATATTTCGAGCTCAACTCGCCTGACCAGATTACTGTACCCTGATATTCAAGGGTAGGTCAAATGCAAATAGTTGAAATTCGTATTACCAAGAAGGGTTGGGTTGATCTGAAGCTGAATTGTTCTAATTTCAATTCCACCGAGTGGAGTTCAAAACCGTAATAGAGGTATAGCCACAATTATGATTACTTTGGCGGTCGGGACTTGCATGAACTCCGGTATAAACGGGGTATGGGCTGATAGAGGAGCTTCTCCAGCAGAGGAATATGTACAATTAAGTTTTTAAGGCTTATAATTTTAAATATATTCGCGTTTAAAATATAAAAATGTGTATAAATAACACATGGTATTTCACAATGTTTAACTCAATTTTTTCACTTCGTAAATTCAAATATACACTTTAAACATTGAAATACGAGTAAGCACATATTTTTTTTGTTTTTATACTCTTTTTTTGTTTTTATACTCTTGTAACCAGTTTCTATCGAATATTGTAGTTTTGTTCCCCCAACGGTTGTATGTATCACCTTAAAATAATCGAGAGCGATATAGGTTATATATATATATTCAGTCTGTCTGTCCGTCCGTCTGTGGAGAATCGTAGTGAAAAAGACACTTCTAACAAGCTTAATGTACATATCTCCAAAACCACTTAATTAATAACTAAATACGTCAGATACATGAAATTTTATCACCGAGATGGTATGAGAAAGCTTTTTGAAAGCCAACTTTAAAATTTGAAGATGGGCGCATTATCGACTACTTTTTGGTGAAATCCCATATCTCAGGACCCGACCAACCGATTTCGACAAAATTTAGTACGTGACATTCTTCTTACATTCTTATGTGAAAATGGACGAAATCAAAACCACGACTACTTCCCATGTAGCACTATTTAAAATTCCATTTGATTCGTTCAGTTCCCAGTATACACTTAAAGACACAATGAAAATAACGGGGTAAGTCATTGCACGAATAATGCCTTTAGTGTGGGCCACCTCATGACCATTTATAGGTATAAATCCAATAAACCCCCCCGGTACCTATTGTTGGCTTGTGATCGAAAATGTTCGTCAATGAGTGATATACACAACTGATATGTTGAACACAATGCTCACGACATGACATGGCACCACGACAGTGCACTATGGCCGAAATTGGGATTTTAGCGGCAAAAAATACTTCCTGGAAAGCTAGCTTCACCAAATTTGGTGTGTAGACTTCTTATGATAAAAAATAAATTTGAGAACAAAATGGACGTGCCACGCCCCCTTTTTTCAAAGTAGTGGCAAAACGTACTTCCTGGTACAAAAAAAGCAACTTGAGAAAAAATTGAACGGTCCACGCCCTCTTTTTCCTATATCCAAAACCCAAATTGTCGCCAAAAATACTTACCAAAACGCTGGCTTCATCAAATTTTGAAAACGGACTTCTTCTGACAAAAAAAGCTTTAGAAAAAATGGGCGGCCCGCGCCCACTATTAAAAAAATATTGAATGCTACCAAGAAATTAATTTATTTTTTAATTCATAAATTTATAATTTTAAAGAAGTTGTAAATGCTTATGGATTAATCTTAATCTTCGTTTTCAGCCGCTTCTAATTCCAATGAATAATTATTTATCGACTCTAAGCTTACATCGGAATCATAACTATAATTGCATCTCAAGGCTTCTTGAGATGTTGAAGGTAATAACAATTCTGGGGGCAATTCTGGTGGCAATTCAGGCATTTTAAAAAGATCAATGACTTCTCAAGGAAAAGGAAGTTTTTTTGAACTATTTGTACGTTCTTGCAAACATAAACTTGAAATGTATGGGTCAGAGCTATCCATAGCTCTCTGATACATGTCAAGTATGTTGTGCACTCTTGAATCCTTTCGAGCGTGACCAGTTCGATCTTTTTTATAAAATTGGTTTCGCGCCTCAGATGCATTTTCTGCCAGGACACCTACGGGTACTACTGAAGCCTCAATTATTTGTGACGAATGCACTAATATTTTGTGTATTGTGGCAGACATAGAATACCATTCGTAGTTTTGGAAAAATATTTCACTGGTTTTAATGCAATAATCACGAAACCTTTGAGCATCAATTTCAAATTCAGAGGAGAGAGCAATTAAGATTATGTATAAATGTTTCAAAAAATCAATATTTATACCAGTAATAGATGCTTAAAGGCCCGTGCGAGAAAATGCTCTTCTTGCTGTGTTGCCATCGTTGGTGTTGCCGCTGCCATTTGCTTTCGGCTTATCGACATGAAGCCCCATTTGAAGCAAAAACTCTTTTTGAATTTTTTGTTTCTTTTCTGCCAGGATTCTCTTCTCTTCTGCTCCACGAACTTGCCATTTTTGAAATCTAGCTTGTACGAAAGTTTTAAAACAAACTCGAAACTACGAATCCAAGCATGCAAAGGGCTTAATCCATATTTCAAAGCGTCGGTCTTCGGTTCAAAATAAGGAGAATCAAAGTTTCTTATAGTTCGAAATTCCTTTGGACCGGCATGACAGATGGGACATTGCTGTGCATTTTTAGTTTCTGTCAACACATTTAAGACTTTCCCATCTATTAATGTCATATATAAATTATATTTTACTTTAATTTTTTTCCCATTACTTAGTGTGTATTGTAGTGGTTTCAACTCCTCAATCTGTTTCTTTATGTTGTGGTTTTCAGTTAAAATGTGCTCTTTTGTTTCTTTAATAAACTCCACTTTTAAAGGTCTACAAAAGCGTACTGACTGAGGTGTACGGTTTACCCAAATGTTATACCCTGCTGATGAAATTATTTTTATTGGAATGACTGATGTCACAAAAAGGGAATGATCGAAACTTTCCGAAGTATTTTCCACAAATTTTTGTTTAAACAAGCTGTGACCGGTAGAACCATCAAACCCGTAGCTCGAAATTATGATCGAATTTTCACCATCCATTGTACACAATACTTCATCTTGATATTCAAGAATTCTTTTAGCTGTGTGGTCTAACAAATTTTGCAACGACACTTCGACAGAGCTTCATTCGCTTTGATTTCATCCGGTCTACATTTCAATTTGCTTTCATAAACTTTATCATAAGTCGGATAAATACTACAATTGTGTTTTATGTTTAATTGCCGCATATTTGAGTACACCTTTTTAGTTAATCCGTTTTCTAACACAAACATTAGAGCTTCATCAGGTCCGACTGGCGTAACTTCTTTATGGCTAGTATTAAGAACTTCTCGAATTATGGATGGGCGATTTGGAGATTTAGCAACTTGCTGTAGGACAAATTCCAAATCCGTTGCGTGGGATTTTTTGGCAGATATAGAGGCAGCATGAACTAATAATTGCGCATTGTCTCCTTGCTGGGAAGCTAATTCGGAAGCTAATCTCCTTTTATTTCTTTCGCAGCTATCATCATAAGTCAGTTTTGGTCGCCCAATAGTATTAATCTTTTTCGGTATTACAAAAATTGTTTCTCCACTCAACCATTTCTTATTACATTTTCTAAATGCATTCTCATTTCTGGATTGTTTATTCCACTTAAGTTTAATAAAATTAGATAAGTTCCGAGCTTTAGTACATATTCAAATTCAAATTCAAATTTATTTCACTTCTTCTTATAATATATGTATTTACAGTGACTAATGTATAGAAGTTAAGAGTACAGGCGATTTTACCTTTTCTACTTAAAAATTATTTGAGAATGAGCTATGAAATGTTACTATAAATAATATAGTTTTGTAGGGGAAAAATTGACAAAAAACCCTTGAAGAATATTATCTTAACCTACTTATTTCTACTTTATAACTAAGAATATATTTTACATAAGTTAATTAATTAATTCATTAATATGAGAGTATATGGAATACTCACAGCGTTCGTTAAACCTTCTATATAGTCGGGACAATCTATCTGCGACTAATTCAACATTAGCTCTGTCATGTAATTCGGAGGTAGAAAAATGCCATGGTAGGTTGAAAATTATTTTTAATATTTTATTTAGGGCCACTTGAAGTTTGTGGATGTGGGAGTTCGCGATATCGGCCCATACTGGTGCCCCATAAAAAACCACAGCTTGGAAAATAGACCTGAATAGATGCATTTTGTTGGTTATACTAAGTTCTGATCTTCTGTTTATAAATGGGTATAACGACCGTATTAGTATGTTAGTTTTTTTAATGATGTAAAGCACGTGGTCTTTAAAGGTCAGTCTAGGATCTAGTATCAGTCCTAAATATCTAACAGTCTTTTCCCAATTGACATCGAAAGAGTTAAGTGAAATATGACTTGTTGGAAGAAAGATGCTTTTACGCTTCCTCGTGAAAAAAATTGCTTTGGTCTTGTCAGTATTAACCAGTATTTTCCATTTGTTAAAGTAAGAGACAAGGATATTAAAGTCCTCTTGAAGTGAATTTGTGATATCAGCTGCAATGAAGCCTGAGCAGAGTATTGCGGTGTCGTCCGCGAAAATAGAAGCTGTGCTCTTACTTAGAGGTGGGAAATCCGAAGTAAAAATGTTGTACAACAATGGAGACAGACACGAACCTTGGGGACAACCAGCATTGATGTCAATTTTGCGAGAATGAGCTTCGCCTAGGTGGACTGTAAATGATCGGTTGGTCAAAAAACTTTGTATAATTTTAATATAAACTAAGGGAAATTTCAAGAGCATCATTTTGTACAAGAGCCCGTCGTGCCAAACAGAGTCGAATGCAGCTTTGATATCTAGTAAAACCATACCAGTGGACTTAGAGTTTGTAAAATTTGTTTTTATGATTTTTTTTTATTCTAAGCAATGGGTGTAAGGTATTATGTTCACGTCGGAAACCAAATTGCACTGGCGGGAGCACTTCATTGTCTTCCATGAAGGTCGACAGTCTTTCTTTTATAACTTTTTCAAAAATTTTACTTACTGATGACAGCAAACTTATTGGGCGATATGACGTTGGGCATTCTGCGGGTTTGTTGGGCTTTAATATTGGTACAACCTTTGAAAGCTTCCACTGGGACGGAAAGTAGCATAAACGAAGACATTCGTTTATAATTTTTGTGAGATACTTTAATCCTTTTCTAGGCAGGGCCTTGAGGCATAGATTTTGTATATTATCTAATCCCGTCGATTTAGATGTTTTAAGATTTGTGATAATTGAGGAGATCTCAGACATAGTTGTAAAAAATGTCTGTTCGGAGGTTATTATCTGAGAGTCTAAAGCGCACACAAAGTTGTTGACTTCTGATATGGTTGCATAATCGCTGAGGTTGTTAGAGTGACACTGATTCATTTTAAATGTATCTGCTAAAATGTCCGCCTTTTGTAATGCTGTGGAAAAGCAGCAAGCATTTTGTCGTAATGTTGGTATGCTAGAACGTTTCTTCTTGATCACTTTAGATAGTTTCCAAAATGGGGAAGAATTATCCTCTAACGTTGCTAAAAGATTGTTCCAATTTTCGTTTCTGAGAACAAAAATCTTATTGACAATAACATGACTAAGCCATCTCACTAGGACGAGATCGGCCGTATTTCTGTATCTCAACCAATTCCGCCGGTGTCGGTTTCTACGTTTTATAAGTGCAATGATATTTTGAGGAAGTGGCTTTGTGTGAGAGTATATACTCTTTTTTGGAATACTATCTGCTTTCGCACAACAGATTGCCTCGTTGAAGTTGTTTATTAACCTATCAATGTCGTCTGTATTTCTGACCGCTGCTTGATAAATGCAATTTAGGTGCAGATTAACCAGTTTACCAAATTTTGCCCAGTTGGCTTTATTAAATACGTATCTGAATATTTTTACTGAGGTAAAATTTGTGTGAAAAAGAGTTTGCACAGGTAGGTGATCGGATCCTAAATCATTTATTGCCTTAGTGTTAGAAAACACTTGGGGGTAGTTTGTTAAGAACAGATCTAGATTAGAAGTTCTGCTACGACTATTAGCGGGCACGTATGAGTGTACTGTTGAGTGTAACACACTGATACCTCTTAATGACGAATGATCATGCAGAATGCCACCCCAATTATTTGCACGGTAGTAGCCCCAAGAGCTATGGCGACAATTAAAATCTCCTCCCAATAAGTACTTTCCTGTAGCTCGAGTGAGCAGCTTTAAGTCATTTTCAAAGTTACGTTTAAGTTCGGGGCTTGATTGGCCTCCAGGAAAGTAGCAGCAGTGAATTGATATAGGATTCCCTGTGGGGCAAAATACATTAATGCCAATGCATTCTATAGCTTTCGTGTTTAGGAGAGGCAAAAGGGTATGGCGAATAGACTTCTTAATGATTATGGCTACCCCTCCGCCCTTATTGTAAGTTCTATCATTTCTGTATATATAATATGAATTGTTTTTTATAGAAATTTTATCATTTAGCCACGTTTCGGTTAGTAAACAAATATCAATGTTTCTATTAATGATGAAATTGAAAAGCTCATCTTTTTTAGATCGAATACCTCTGGCATTCCAAGTGACAATTAATAAGCGGTTCAACATTATTTAAGAAATTTGCAAGCTAGTGAGGTTATAACTTCAAACTGATTTGATTTTGATTTACAATTTCTTAGATTTTTAATTAAATCGAACGTGATTGACTTTATCTCTTCAATACTGAAAAGTTCTTCATTGCAGTTTGGTGAATTTAATTGTTGCGAAGTTACCCAAGTAGGGTTTGCCGGTGGGATTGTTTGGCTAAGTGAGTTTGGAAACAAGTTTCTGTCATTTATACGAGGAGCATTAATAATGTTGTTTGTCTTAAGTCTAGAAAGATTCTGCTGTTTTTGAGATCTTAAATTAATATAACTTAATCTACTCGGGTATTCGTAGAAGTTAGACTTGTGGGGCCCGTTACAATTTGCACATTTAATAGCTGACTCCTCTTTACAGTCCGTAGTTTTGTGGTTTCCCGCACATAATGAACAATACGCCTTTACTGCACAGCGACTGTATCCGTGGCCAAACATTTGACAGTTATAGCATTGCGTTAGTTTATTACTATTTCTCTTTTGGTATTCCCATTTTACTCTCACGTAATTTATAACAGCATGATTTTTTCTGAGAATATTCAGAGATGTAGACTTGTTGGTAAAATATACCACATATAAAATTAATATGGAGTTGTTAGGCCTCATTCTTTGAACAAGCTTTACATCCAAGCACTGTAGTTCCATAGCAATGAGTTCGTTTTTAAGGACTGTAGTGTCCATAACATCGAGCCCCAGGAGAATTGCTTTGTATGGTTTCTCGTTCTTGTTGGCATATGAGAAGTATTCAAATTTGCCTTGCATGTAATGACAGGCCGCTTCATAGTCTGATTTTAACACACAATAGAGCTTTATTCCAATCGATATTTTTTTTTATAGAGTATTTGGTGCAATTTATTTCTTTGCAAATTTTATGTAGTTGTTCCACTGTGCACTTGAGTACTGTAATGGGTGGGACGTATGTTTTGTTATTTACAATTTGTTCACATTCTTCGTCACTTTTTTCAACATTCTCTGTATCGTCGAGAGTTTGTAGAGGCGAAAAGAAGTTGTGGTCAGTGCCAATGCGCTGACCAGTATCAGTTTTTAATTTTTTCTTATGCACACGCGGCGACATAACGGTGCCGCTTACACTCTTTGGTCTCTTTATTTTGTTGTTTTTTTTTTTATTCTTTTAAAGAAATCACTTTGTCTGTTTTCCGATTAAGCGATGATACACGCGCGTTTTGTTTGAGTGTTCACACCCGACTGATTAGTACATATAAATTTACTTAATTCACTGTCAATTTCGTATGAAATCTTTCCTTTTATGTAATTCAAAACATTCCTGTTGTTTCTCAACCAAAACTCAAATAGTTCAGAATTTTTGAACCTGAGTGTTTCTACAAAAGTATTAAAAATTTGTTCATTAGCAGTCAAATGCATACACTTTTACCATGACATAAAACTTGAGTTTTCTACAAATAATCACATGTAAATAGTTCCAATGACATTTCAAAATATTTTTAGTTTTACTCCACGAAAAACGATAAAACTCTTCACAATTTCACAAAAAAATACATACAAAAAACCACCAAAATAAGTACGAAATAAAAACATTTAGCAAACTATATTTGTATATAGTAAAATTACTCACCTCGAGTAAAAGAACTCATATTAACAAAGTTTTTTTACAAGAATATTTTATTAAAAAAACGTTTTTAATTTTATACAAAATTTTGCAGCTTCACTTGTATTAACACGTACTAAAAAATTTGTAAACATTACCAGCTGTTTATACATAAACAGGGTTGCCAATAGTAATCTTTTTTTTAATTTTTTCTTATCAATATGTTGGGTATTGAACACCATCAAAATAATTGCAAAAATTTAAATTTGAAAAATTGACTTTTTGACGCTAAAATCCCAATTTCGGTCATAGTGCAGTGAACTGAAAATGGCGTTGTGCATCCTACTTCATGAACATTTGTAAGAAGGCAGCAACATAACAATGGCCTGCATGTACACAAAACAACGAAGTTGTCCATTTTGTATGTACAGAATTTCGTTCTGGCCACACTAATACCTTTCACTTCAATGAAATTTTAATATTTCCTTCAAAGTGAAATATTTTATGAAAAAAAATAATTAAAAAGTAAATATTTTTGTTTTAAATTATAAATAACGTCAAGTTTGTTATAGCTGTGAATAATTTTACATTTTATATATAAGTGGCATCACCACTCTTCCTCATCTCTCTACCTTCAATTCTATTGTCAACTCTTCTGTCGTCCTACTGTCGTTGGCAAATATAGGAATATATTGAAGTTAGCGAGAGGCCTGCAGTCGTGCAGTCGTGCAGCTGTCAAAATAACAGTGTCCGAACGTGCGTATTTTAATATTTGACAGATGTCGTTTGCGGTCTGTCGCGAACATTGTGTTCAGCACTTGAAACTAAAAGATAATCCTTTTCTTATAATGGTTTGTCTGTAAATCAAAGTTAGTTAGATCGATTTTCGAACTTAGGCGTGACTTTATACCGCATATATCGGTTAATATGTGAGTTATGCCAATGAAAATAAGAGAGCGTGCTTTGCTCATGACATTGTATCTTTGTGCCTAACATAGATAAATTTAAATGAAATATTGGCCTAGTACTTATATAACTAATATCAGGATTTTCGAACATCCGGCTGACTATACTCTATATGGTTTTACACCTTAAAGTATTTCCCTGGCTTCGAGTCCTTCAAGTTGCAAAAGTATCAAACGTTCTGTTGCACCCGAACTTTGCTCTTCCTTACTTGTTTCAGCTAAATTAGTTAACTTAAAAATTACTTAGTATGCTCATTGCTTAAAATGTTAGAATGTTTACAATTATGAGGAAAACAAGCATTACCACATCTTAAACACTACATATGAAGGATTTTCAACACCACCGTTTCGTTTTTATATTTTCGTGTGAAAATTTTTTCTTTGGTAAACTCAGCTCTCAAGAAATGTTAAGACTTCATAAAAAAAATTTAAGAAATGATCAAAAAAATTTCTTGCGGTAAATTTCTTTTGCTAGTAAGCAGCGTATTTGGCAATCCTGGTTTTGCGAAGAAAAAATTCATCAGCAATTGTTTCTTGAACGAAATTCAAAGTAATCGTTAAATTCATCTTAAATTAGTTAAAATTATTATTATGAAGTATAGTTCATTTTGAAATGTTGTATAAAACTTACCAACCATCAACAACATTCCTTAAATCGCAATGAAAATATTTATGTTACTACATACATACATATATACATATTACACAAAAATTGTGTTTTCTTTGTTTATTCTCTATTTCTCTTCTAATTTGGATCATTCAAAATGCGTAACTTGCTGTCAAAGTTACTTGAAGAATTAGTGTATTTTTTTTTGAGGAATTATTTAAGAGCATCTGTTGGCTGTTGACACTTATAACTTCAAGGTCGTAGATAATTTCGTTTATCTTGGAACCAGTATCAACATAAACAACAATGCCGTCCTCGAAATCCTACGCAGAAAAGCTTTTGCCAACAGGTTCTCCTTAGGACTGAGTAGGCAATTGAGAAGTAAAGTCCTCTCTTGACGAACAAAAACCTAACTCTATAGGTCACTCATAATTTTCGTCCTATTAGATGGCTCAGAGGCCTGGACGATGGCAACAATGATTTTTCGAAAGAAAAGTTCTGCGAAAGATTTATGGTCCTTTGTGCGTTGACCACGGCGAATATCGCATTCTATGGAACGATGAGCTGAAGTGTTATACGACGACATTGACATAGTTCAGCGAATTAAGATGGACGAAAAAACTCCAGCTCTGAAAGTATTCGACGCAGTACCCGCCGGGTGAGAGAGGAAGAAGACCTCCACTCCGTTGGAAGGACCTGGTGGAGAAGGAAGAATTTGTAAAATATTGCACTAACTGTACTGAAAACAAATAAGAAAGAAAACCAATAAAATACATATTAGGAAAACCGCCAACACCGAATTTAAAAGGCACATCTGTACAATTGTACATATTTCAAATATAAAGCTTAAGCTACCTCTCTTGCATTGACCGCTACTCTAAATAAGCATATCTACGAAAGTTAAACACAAAGTAACATTTTCACGAAATACTTGAAGACGTCAGCACACAAATATTTCCATACTGTACCGAATTAATGACAGATAACGAAAACGTTTTCGTAGGCATTGGAACAAAGGCTCTCTTAAACAACGTCAAACGTGCAAGTGGAATTTTTACATTCAACAATATTAGAAATTGCTCGTACACTAGCTACTGACAAGAAAAGTGCAGCCGAGGAAGAAATATGAGAATACAACAAGGCCATACATTCGGTTACAGAAACTAAACCAGTAGAAATATTCTTCAATAGGAAAAATACCCAGAAATCGTAGAAGAAATAAATAAGAATGGTACATTTTAAAATATAACAACAAAAAACTTACACATAAAATATACACGCCTGAACACGACATAGTCGCTACATAAAACATACAACAAAAGCAGACCGTGAGGACACTGTTCTAACCCCCAAGGGGAAGATCATCCACAAGGACAATATACGCAATGTTCAATCCAACAGTAATAATCCAGATGATCCTGACAAAAACGAGGCAACAAATAACTAACTTTGAAGGAAAGAAATATATATTAACGAAAACAGATCCGGGAATGCTACCTATTTCATATAATATATTTAACAGTGCTTCAGCACTTTGATACAATAATGAATCCATACTAAAAAGTGATACGAAGAATAAAGAAGATACTGTTACAATAAATATAAATGTTAAAAACTACCAACTCGCAAAACTAGGAGAAGCTTAAACTTCATAGTGTTCTCGTAATTAGCGAACTCACCTTTTGGTTTACCGAAACTCACTTTTTAGTTTTTTGTTATAAAAGAAATAACATACAACACAGGTTTTTTTTTTGGAATTATAAATTTCGTAATTCTTTTTTATTTCTATTTGTTATATTGCGAATTAAATGCAAAGATTTCACGATTATAATTAAATAAACGGAATAAGCTGATTATAGCAGATTTCAAAAGTATAAATTGTACCAATCGGCGAAATACACGGATTATATTGGATGTACAGAAAAAACAGTCTTTGCTTAAGTCTGTACTGTGAGAGTTCACTTTTGACTCTGATTTTCTTTATTAAAATTTCTTCCCTCAATACATTTCTTAATTCTAATTTCTTAACTATGTATATATGTATATGTGTGTATGCTTAGTGTGCATACACATGTGTAAATATGTATTATATTTTTATTGCATTTTTACAGATACCAACGCATTGATATTTTATAGTTTTTTAGATTAGTGCATCTAACGCACTTATACACATACGTACACACGCTTGATACTTTCTTATCTGTTGCTTGTGTGCATTAATATTTCGAGTATGTATATTTTGTATTTTAATATTAGTATTATGTATACTCTAATTTATGAGTTTTCTTTTATGTGCAATGATTTTCACATTTTTATGAGCAAGTCTCATATTACAATTTTGTTGCTTACCATTGCACTTGACATTTAGTGGACTGTATATACTTTTTATTTAATGTATTGTTTACATGTATATTTTTATGTATTAATGTAGTTGTGTTAGAAATATAATTTTGTATATATAATTCTATCTTAAGGTTACAAAACTTTCATGTTCATATCTTTATGAACATTCTGCCAGGGGCCAAAGTTGTATCTTAACTTTACTTGTATATTATGTTTTATTATTAATATTTTTTAATTATGTCTAACTGGAAGTTCAAATGGAACAGTCACAGTTCTTGTTAGACATTTGGATCTTATATATCAAATAGTAATGTTTAATGCTATTATCAAAACTAATGTTAGCGAAACGTGACCACTTACGTGATGAAAATTTATACTTTTTAATTTTATATTTTCTGTTTTGAGGAGTTCTATTTGTTGTTTAAGATGTACGATATCTTTCTTCTTTACTGGCGTAGACACCGCTTACGCGATTATAGCCGAGTCAACAACAGCGCGCCAGTCGTTTCTTCTCTTCGCTACGTGGCGCCAATTGGATATTCCAAGCGAGGCCAGGTCCTTCTCTACTTGGTCCTTCCAACGGAGTGGAGGTCTTCCTCTTCCTCTGCTTCCCGCGGCGGGTACTGCGTCGAATACTTTCAGAGCTGGAGTGTTTTCATCCATCCGGACAACATGTCCTAGCCAGCGTAGCCGCTGTCTTTTAATTCGCTGAACTATGTCAATGTCGTCGTATATCTCGTACAGCTCATCGTTCCATCGAATGCGATATTCGCCGTGGCTAACGCGCAAAGGACCATAAATCTTTCGCAGAACCTTTCTCTCGAAAACTCGCAACGTCAACTCATCGGTTGTTGTCATCGTCCAAGCCTCTGCACCATATAGGAGGACGGGAATTATGAGAGACTTATAGAGTTTGGTTTTTGTTTGTCGAGAGAGGACTTTGCTTCTCAATTGCCTACTTAGTCCGAAGTAGCACCTGTTGGCAAGAGTTATCCTGCGTTGGATTTCTAGGCTGACATTGTTGGTGGTGTTTACGCTGGTTCCAAGATAGACGAAATTATCTACAACTTCAAAGTTATGACTGTCAACAGTGACGTGAGTGCCAAGTCGCGAGTGCGACGACTGTTTGTTTGATGACAGGAGATATTTCGTCTTGCCCTCGTTCACTGCCAGACCCATTTCTTTTGCTTCCTTGTCCAGTCTGGAGAAAGCAGAACTAACGGCGCGGGTGTTGAGGCCGATGATATCAATATCATCGGCATACGCCAGCAGTTGTACACTCTTATAAAAGATAGTACCATCTCTGTTAAGTTCTGCAGCTCGAACTATTTTCTCCAGAAGCAGGTTGAAAAAGTCGCACGATAGGGAATCGCCTTGTCTGAAACCTCGTTTGGTATCGAACGGCTCGGAGAGGTCCTTCCCGATTCTGACGGAGCTTTTTGTGTTGCTCAACGTCAGTTTACATAGCCGTATTAGTTTTGCGGGGATACCAAATTCAGACATCGCGGCATAAAGGCAGCTCCTTTTCGTGCTGTCGAAAGCAGCTTTGAAATCGACGAAGAGGTGGTGTGTGTCGATTCTCCTTTCACGGGTCTTTTCCAAGATTTGGCGCATCGTGAATATCTGGTCGGTTGTTGATTTACCAGGTCTAAAGCCACACTGATAAGGTCCAATCAGTTTGTTGACGGTGGGCTTTAATCTTTCACACAATACGCTCGACAGAACCTTATATGCGATATTGAGGAGGCTAATCCCACGGTAGTTGGCGCAGATTGTGGGGTCTCCTTTTTTGTGGATTGGGCATAGCACACTTAAATTCCAATCGTTGGGCATACTTTCGTCCGACCATATTTTGCAAAGAAGCTGATGCATGCACCTTATCAGCTCTTCGCCGCCGTGTTTGAATAGCTCGGCCGGCAATCCATCGGCCCCTGCCGCTTTGTTGTTTTTCAGGCGGGCAATTGCTATTCGAACTTCTTCATGGTCGGGCAATGGAACGTCTGCTCCATCGTCATCGATTGGGGTATCGGGTTCGCTTTCTCCTGGTGTTGTGCGTTCACTGCCATTCAGCAGGCTGGAGAAGTGTTCCCTCCATAATTTAAGTATGCTCTGGGCATCGGTAACTAGATCACCTTTGGGGGTTCTACAAGAGTATGCTCCGGTCTTGAAACCTTCTGTAAGCCGCCGCATCTTTTCGTAGAATTTTCGAGCATTACCCCTGTCGGCCAGCTTATCAAGCTCTTCGTACTCACGCATTTCGGCCTCTTTCTTTTTCTGTCTACAAATGCGTCTCGCTTCCCTCTTCAACTCTCGGTATCTATCCCATCCCGCACGTGTTGTGGTCGATCGTAACGTTGCGAGGTAGGCAGCCTGTTTTCTCTCCGCTGCGACACGGCACTCCTCGTCGTACCAGCTGTTCTTCTGCACTTTCCGAAAACCAATGGTTTCGGTTGCAGCTGTACGTAAGGAGTTTGAAATGCCGTCCCACAGTTCCCTTATACCGAGTTGTTGACGAGTGCTCTCAGAGAGCAGGAGTGCAAGCCGAGTAGAAAAACGTTCGGCTGTCTGTTGTGATTGCAGCTTCTCGACGTCGAACCATCCTTGTGTTTGTTGGCGTGCGTTTTTTGCTGCACAGAGGCGGGTGCGTATTTTGGCTGCAACAATATAGTGGTCCGAGTCGATGTTAGGACCTCGGAGCGCACGCACATCTAACACACTGGAGACGTGTCTTCCGTCTATCACAACATGATCGATCTGGTTGGTGGTTTTTCGATCTGGAGACAGCCAGGTAGCTTGATGTATCTTCTTATGCTGGAATCTAGTGCTACAGATAACCATATTTCGGGCCCCGGCGAAGTCGATCAGCCTCAGCCCATTTGGGGATGTTTCCGCGTGGAGGCTGAATTTACCGACCGTAGTGCCAAAGATACCTTCTTTGCCCACCCTGGCATTGAAGTCGCCAAGCACGATTTTGACATCGTGGCGGGGGCATCTCTCATAAGTGCGCTCCAAGCACTCATAAAAGGCATCTTTGGTCACATCGTCCTTCTCTTCCGTCGGGGCGTGGGCGCAAATCAGCGATATGTTGAAGAACCTCGCTTTGATGCGGATTGTGGCTAGAGGTTCATTCTCCGGAGTGAATGATAGTACTCGGCGACGGAGTCTCTCTCCCACCACGAATCCAACACCAAACTTGCGCTCCTTTATATGGCCACTGTAGTAAATGTCACAAGGACCTACTCGTCTCTGTCCTTGTCCCGTCCATCGCATTTCTTGGACGGCGGTGATGTCAGCCTTTACCTTTACGAGGACATCTACCAGCTGGGCAGCGGCACCTTCCCAATTAAGGGACCGGACATTCCAGGTGCATGCCCTCAAATCATAGTCCTTATTTCGTTTGCCATGGTCGTCATCAAAAGGGGGGTCACTCATCCGAGGCTTGTTGTTGTCTTTCATTGGGGGTGTTTTTTTACGTGGCGGGTCCCAAACCCAGCGCACAACCCTATGCAGGGGTGTTTCGCCTTCTCACTTTAGCTCGCCTTCAAACGGATGTTCTTAGGCTACCCAGAGGATACTTGGTCAAAGACCGGAAGTCGTGAGCTGCTTGAGTCATATGTAAAAGAATCGTTTCTGGCCACTCCCAAGTGAATGGCGATCAGAGAACTTTCCTCACTTGCGTGAACTTCTACACATGACCCCATCCTCCGATATATCCGATATCTTTGGTATTGTTTATTAAAGTTGAATCAAAAGGTTTTATTTGTAGTTCTGGAATATCTTCAATATCTTTAACCCAAGAAGAGGATAGCAATTCTTTTTTTAATTTCAGATTGTACGTGATGAGATGCTGTTACAGTTACTCCTTCATGCCGGACTGTGCATCCTTCTCTTATTGTCATAATGCCTTGACTAGGGATTTCCATATGCATTTGTTGATTATTATCACATTCTAGATATATCATTGCTTTGCTAAATAATTTGTAAAGCCACCGATTTTGAGAAGATAATTTTATCCAAACGTTTTCATTTGTAGAAGGTTTGAAATCACATGCTTCATTTTCTAATTGTTTTAAAGCTGCTACTTCACATGAATTATCCGTCGCTGATTTCCAAGCTAAATTTCCAGGGCATTGGTAATAATTCTCTGAGTTAGTAGAACATTTATCTAGATCTACTTGGTTTATAAGTGAATATTGATTCAAATCAAACTTGTATATTAAATATTCGGCCTTTATTTCTGGAATAATCATATTCCCTTTGTAATTTATTGGAAGTGGATTTAATTTCTAGGTTTATGACTAGCCGCGAATCAACAATTAAACCTTTAGCAGTCATCGATTTATAAATTTCTTTTAATTCGTTACCCGATTGTCTTCCAGGTAGTATTAATTTGTGTGGTAGTTTGTTTCTAATAAATTCAATTTCTTTATTAAGTTGCGAAGGCTTTAATAGTTTTGGATTTATGCGACCATGATTTATGTCAATTAGAAGATTAATTATTGAAGTTTGGATTTCTTCACATTCGTCCATAACTATTCCTATTGAAATGGTTAATATTTGAAACATCAAGGTCATTCGTTCAGCATTTTGATCTTTTATTAGTTCGTTATAAAATTTATTAAGTTGTTGATTCATTTTCTCAAAATTACGGTTAACTTCATCTGTTGTCTTTTTTAATATATTTATGGTAGAATCATCTACCGATGTCTGCCTTTTAAACAATTTTGCTATATCTTTTTGGTTGTCGAAAATATTTCTAATATTTGATTCCATATTTTCTCGGTCATCAGCATCCATAATTCCGAATAATATATGGTAAATTGAACCAACGAATTCGAATGGTGCTCGCTTTTTTCTATTTTGTTTTTTCATAAACAATTCATTATTTGCTTTAAGACTATTATATTTGTCATTTAAAGTTGCAGTAATCATTATGCAGGCATCTTCGTAATAGGTCAATATTTTGCACTGATTTTCAAGTCTGTTAATAAATTCTTGTATTTTATGCATCCGATCATATAAGTACCTAATTCGTAATAGACTAATAAATTCCATTTTTTTTATGTCCATTTTACTAATCGGTTCCAAATATATTGCTGTATTATTTTTTAGTTTAGTCACTGAAGCTCCTGATTTAGATGTATCATTAATGTATAATGACTTAGTTTGTGTTGCTAGCATGAGTATCGTTAAGAACCACATCATCAATTTGCTTGATTTACTCGGTCGTTCTGAGGTTGCAGTATTTTTTGTTATTCTCGAAGTCAGCAAACTTGTCACATGATTTGCTTCCTCTGCTCTACTGCTGTTTGTTACCTCCAGTGGGCATAATTTGTGAACGGGCCGTTTAAGTATGCCATTTTGTAATTTTAGAGTTACAACTCTTATATTTCCATCCTTTCCCGGATGAGTTTCAATAATTTTTCCTAATGGCCATTTGGCTGGATGAGTTTCTTCACCTTTAATAATAACTATTTGTCCTTGTACGAGATTAGCTTGTTTGGTTTTCCACTTCATGCGTTGTTGCAACATTACAACATATTCGCTTTCCCATCGTTTCCAAAAGTCTTTTTTAAGTTTTTGTATTAATTTCCATCTGTCTAATGAACCTATTTGGTTATCATTAATTGCTTCAGGACAATCTATTATTGGACATCCTATTAAAAAATGGCCAGGCGTTAAAACGTCTATATCGCTTTCACTATCTATCGCACATAAAGGTCGTGAATTCAGTACTGCTTCAATCTGTGATAGCAAAGTAATCATTTCTTCAAATGTCAATGTAGTTTCGCCTATCACTCTTTTTAAATGATATTTCACCGACTTCACTCCTGCCTCCCAAATTCCTCCGAAGTGAGGAGCTGCCGGGGGCCCGAAATGCCATTGAATTTTATCTGCTTCTAATATGGGAGCTACGGCTGAATTATTTTTGATTGCCATTTTAAAATCTCGGTCTAATCTTCTACAAGCTCCGACAAAATTTGTCCCATTGTCCGAATATATATGTTGACTTTTACCTCTTCTAGCAAAAAATCTTTTCAAAGCAGCTAGGAACGCTTCGGTTGTTAAATCACTCACTGCTTCTAAATGAATAGCTTTTGTTGCCATACAAACAAATACAGCTATATATCCTTTAAATGTTTTTTGTCCTCGTCCTTTTGAACATTTCATATGAATCGATCCTGCATAGTCTATACTAACGTGTGTAAATGGAATTGACATAGATACTCGGAATTCTGGAAGATTTCCCATTAATTGTTTTGCTACTTATTTGCGGTAACGTACGCATCTACTACAAGTTCGAATTGTCTTTTTTATAGAATTTTTCAATCCAACAATCCAGTAATTCCTTCTAATCATTGATTCCATTAACTTGTTTCCTCCATTTAAAGTTATTTT
Organism: Bactrocera correcta; assembly: GCA_027475135.1. Lineage (NCBI taxonomy): Eukaryota > Metazoa > Arthropoda > Insecta > Diptera > Tephritidae > Bactrocera > Bactrocera correcta. The sequence goes on along the minus strand of CM050322.1, from coordinate 71,847,549 downwards.
ATGAATATTTTCAATTATCAATGATGACAAATGTGACTTATTTAATATTATTGGGTGCTTTTGATTAAATTGAAGATTTGAATTACCCAATCTACCTCCTACACGAAGGATTTCCTTATTATCCAAAATTGGATTTAAGCTTGCAATGCTACTTTTATGATTAAATTCTTTTTGTATTTCTGAACTCTGAATTTCCTCTCTAAATTGTAATTTTTGCTGATATCTTATTAACATTTCTTCAGCTTCCTTCATTTCAGATTTAACTAAGTATTCAGGGCATTTTTTCCCTCTTATTCTTTTTACAAATCGCAAAATATAAGCTACTACCCTTATTAATTTGCTTAAACTAGAATATTTAAGTATTACCTTATCCAAGAAATGTAATTCCTCTGAGGTTGTCACATACGTTGCATCGATTTGAATAATCTTCTTTATTGGCCAATGATGTTCCTCTTCTCGCAACCATTTTGGTCCCTTCCACCATAGATCGTGTTCTATTAGTTTGTTCGCCAGTACCCCTCTGGTTGCTACATCAGCTGGATTGTCCTTTGTTCCAACGTGTTGCCATTTCCGAATGTTTCGTCATCATTGTGGAAGATGTTTTTGTGACATTTTCTTCACTTCCTCCTTTTCCTTTTTGGAATTCATTGAAGTGCAATAAATTATGATGATTTCTTTCACACTTATTGCACTTCTTTTTATTATTACATTTTCCTTCATATACGTGATCAAGGCAAATGTAGCATAACTTGTTGTTTGTTACGAATCTTCTTCGATTCATCGTAGTCAATGTCTGAAACTTTCTGCATTCACCACTTTGATGCCCAGGAACCTTGCAGTATACACAATTATTTTGTGCCACTGTATAAAATGTAGGTGTTCGCTGTGGCTGCTTTTGATTGTTCCATTTAGTTGGTTTTCTGTCGCGTATTGCTTCTAGAGCTTGATATTGCTGTTCCAGAAAACTGAAGACGTCATCCTAGGCTTTGTATATCCCTATTTTTTTTCGTTTTGCTCGTATAAGCGTAGACTTTCTTTGTCTAGTTTTCGAACCACTATCCGAGCTATGATGGCTTGTTCGTCATTTAAATTTAGATTTAGCCCTTTTAATGCATAAATGCATTCTTTGGTGGTATCTAACAGCTGCTTCATGCTTTGTGCACTTTCTCCATTTGCTGTCGGTTGGTCAAGTAGTCTGTCTACTTGTGCTGTAAATTGTAGCCTTCTATTCTCATACCTTTCCTTGAGAATTTGCCAAGCTGCTTCATAATTTGTTGCTGTTACTGGTAGATGTTGAATTAATCTACCAGCTTCTCCACCTAATGATGTCTTCAATCAGAACATCTTTTCCACTTCTGTAAAGTGCTTCGAATCATGCACAAACTTTTAAAAAGATCGTGGAATGACGACCATTGGTTCATTTCACCGTAAAACATCGGAATTTTAATTTCCTGCAGTTTTATATTGGAATACATTGTTTGTGGTGAATTATAATTATTTAATTTCTCCGTTATCCTTTCGATGATGATTTTGTATTCTTGACGAAATACATCTATTTGTTCCTCAATAGATTCTTCAGTTGTTTTTGTCTAATTTGATATTTTGAGTTTCAAAATATGATTCTTCAACATTTTCAAATTATTTGAAGCTTGGTTTTGAATTCTCTCATTTGCTCGAGAGAATCCAATGCATTTCTTCGTATTTCATCAATCGTGCTTTTGAGCATTTTTGCTCGACGTTGATATTTTCTTTCAACGCCAGACGCGGCTTCAGGTGGTGCGACCTGAATAGTTTGTGGCGTAGATTCTATTTGCCACATGCTGCTCACTGCTGAAAAACCTTCGGCAGTACTTTGAATTCTTAAATTCTGAATAGAATTCTCCATTGTTTGCATTACATGCTCGAAGTAGTTCTTCGCAATGTATTCCTCAGCTTCTTGACTCTTCTTAGCCATTATTTTATTACGATTTGCAGTCAACTCTTTCATAACAGTCTGAATATGATCCATATATTCCAGACATGAAGCCTTTCTTATTTTTCCGCTCAGGATTTTCTGCTCCTCCAACGCAGCTAGATCTCCCAACTCCTTCTGTCGTGTTAGCAAATTCTTCATATTTGCTTCTTTATAGATGGTTTTGTATATATATATATATATATATTTTTTTTTGCACTGTTCTTGTTGTTATAGCCACAAGGACGCTTTTTAAAAATTTTTTTTTTTAACTTTTACTAAAAGTAATTTTTATAAATGCGGGTAGTCTTTGCTATTCCGGCTTACATTTATTTTTACTTGGCTAAGTAATGCTCTTTTTCTTTTAAGAGGCTTCTAGTACTTGCACTTGCTCGATTCTTTTTCAAAAAGAGGATCGAAGGACCAAATGTACAGAAAAACAGTCTTTGCTTAAGTCTGTACTGTGAGAGTTCACTTTTGACTCTGATTTTCTTTATTAAAATTTCTTCCCTCAATACATTTCTTAATTCTAATTTCTTAACTATGTATATATGTATATGTGTGTATGCTTAGTTTGCATACACATGTGTAAATATGTATTATATTTTTATTGCATTTTTACAGATACCAACGCATTGGATATTTTATAGTTTTTTAGATTAGTGCATCTAACGCACTTATACACATACGTACACACGCTTGCTACTTTCTTATCTGTTGCTTGTGTGCATTAATATTTCGAGTATGTATATTTTGTATTTTAATATTAATATTATGTATACTCTAATTTATGAGTTTTCTTTTATGTGCAATAATTTTCACATTTTTATGAGCAAGTCTCATATTACAATTTTATTGCTTACCATTGCACTTGACATTTAGTGGACTGTATATACTTTTTATTTAATTTATTGTTTACATTTATATTTTTATGTATTAATGTATGGAGGATGGGGTCATGTGTAGAAGTTCACGCAAGTGAGGAAAGTTCTCTGATCGCCATTCACTTGGGAGTGGCCAGAAACGATTCTTTTACATATGACTCAAGCAGCTCACGACTTCCGGTCTTTGACCAAGTATCCTCTGGGTAGCCTAAGAACATCCGTTTGAAGGCGAGCTAAAGTGAGAAGGCGAAACACCCCTGCATAGGGTTGTGCGCTGGGTTTGGGACCCGCCACGTAAAAAAACACCCCCAATGAAAAAGAATAAACAGCCTCGGATGAGAGCCCCCCCTTTTGATGACGACCATGGCAAACGAAATAAGGACTATGATTTGAGGGCATGCACCTGGAATGTCCGGTCCCTTAATTGGGAAGGTGCCGCTGCCCAGCTGGTAGATGTCCTCGTAAAGATAAAGGCTGACATCACCGCCGTCCAAGAAATGCGATGGACGGGACAAGGACAGAGACGAGTAGGTCCTTGTGACATTTACTACAGTGGCCATATAAAGGAGCGCAAGTTTGGTGTTGGATTCGTGGTGGGAGAGAGACTCCGTCGCCGAGTACTATCATTCACTCCGGAGAATGAACGTCTAGCCACAATCCGCATCAAAGCGAGGTTCTTCAACATATCGCTGATCTGCGCCCACGCCCCGACGGAAGAGAAGGACGATGTGACCAAAGATGCCTTTTATGAGTGCTTGGAGCGCACTTATGAGAGATGCCCCCGCCACGATGTCAAAATCGTGCTTGGCGACTTCAATGCCAGGGTGGGCAAAGAAGGTATCTTTGGCACTACGGTCGGTAAATTCAGCCTCCACGCGGAAACATCCCCAAATGGGCTGAGGCTGATCGACTTCGCCGGGGCCCGAAATATGGTTATCTGTAGCACTAGATTCCAGCATAAGAAGATACATCAAGCTACCTGGCTGTCTCCAGATCGAAAAACCACCAACCAGATCGATCATGTTGTGATAGACGGAAGACACGTCTCCAGTGTTTTAGATGTGCGTGCACTCCGAGGTCCTAACATCGACTCGGACCACTATATTGTTGCAGCCAAAATACGCACCCGCCTCTGTGCAGCAAAAAACGCACGCCAACAAACACAAGGATGGTTCGACGTCGAGAAGCTGCAATCACAACAGACAGCCGAACGTTTTTCTACTCGGCTTGCACTCCTGCTCTCTGAGAGCACTCGTCAACAACTCGGTATAAGGGAACTGTGGGATGGCATTTCAAACTCCTTACGTACAGCTGCAACCGAAACCATTGGTTTTCGGAAAGTGCAGAAGAACAGCTGGTACGACGAGGAGTGCCGTGTCGCAGCGGAGAGAAAACAGGCTGCCTACCTCGCAACGTTACGATCGACCACAACACGTGCGGGATGGGATAGATACCGAGAGTTGAAGAGGGAAGCGAGACGCATTTGTAGACAGAAAAAGAAAGAGGCCGAAATGCGTGAGTACGAAGAGCTTGATAAGCTGGCCGACAGGGGTAATGCTCGAAAATTCTACGAAAAGATGCGGCGGCTTACAGAAGGTTTCAAGACCGGAGCATACTCTTGTAGAACCCCCAAAGGTGATCTAGTTACCGATGCCCAGAGCATACTTAAATTATGGAGGGAACACTTCTCCAGCCTGCTGAATGGCAGTGAACGCACAACACCAGGAGAAAGCGAACCCGATACCCCAATCGATGACGATGGAGCAGACGTTCCATTGCCCGACCATGAAGAAGTTCGAATAGCAATTGCCCGCCTGAAAAACAACAAAGCGGCAGGGGCCGATGGATTGCCGGCCGAGCTATTCAAACACGGCGGCGAAGAGCTGATAAGGTGCATGCATCAGCTTCTTTGCAAAATATGGTCGGACGAAAGTATGCCCAACGATTGGAATTTAAGTGTGCTATGCCCAATCCACAAAAAAGGAGACCCCACAATCTGCGCCAACTACCGTGGGATTAGCCTCCTCAATATCGCATATAAGGTTCTGTCGAGCGTATTGTGTGAAAGATTAAAGCCCACCGTCAACAAACTGATTGGACCTTATCAGTGTGGCTTTAGACCTGGTAAATCAACAACCGACCAGATATTCACGATGCGCCAAATCTTGGAAAAGACCCGTGAAAGGAGAATCGACACACACCACCTCTTCGTCGATTTCAAAGCTGCTTTCGACAGCACGAAAAGGAGCTGCCTTTATGCCGCGATGTCTGAATTTGGTATCCCCGCAAAACTAATACGGCTGTGTAAACTGACGTTGAGCAACACAAAAAGCTCCGTCAGAATCGGGAAGGACCTCTCCGAGCCGTTCGATACCAAACGAGGTTTCAGACAAGGCGATTCCCTATCGTGCGACTTTTTCAACCTGCTTCTGGAGAAAATAGTTCGAGCTGCAGAACTTAACAGAGAGGGTACTATCTTTTATAAGAGTGTACAACTGCTGGCGTATGCCGATGATATTGATATCATCGGCCTCAACACCCGCGCCGTTAGTTCTGCTTTCTCCAGACTGGACAAGGAAGCAAAAGAAATGGGTCTGGCAGTGAACGAGGGCAAGACGAAATATCTCCTGTCATCAAACAAACAGTCGTCGCACTCGCGACTTGGCACTCACGTCACTGTTGACAGTCATAACTTTGAAGTTGTAGATAATTTCGTCTATCTTGGAACCAGCGTAAACACCACCAACAATGTCAGCCTAGAAATCCAACGCAGGATAACTCTTGCCAACAGGTGCTACTTCGGACTAAGTAGGCAATTGAGAAGCAAAGTCCTCTCTCGACAAACAAAAACCAAACTCTATAAGTCTCTCATAATTCCCGTCCTCCTATATGGTGCAGAGGCTTGGACGATGACAACAACCGATGAGTTGACGTTGCGAGTTTTCGAGAGAAAGGTTCTGCGAAAGATTTATGGTCCTTTGCGCGTTGGCCACGGCGAATATCGCATTCGATGGAACGATGAGCTGTACGAGATATACGACGACATTGACATAGTTCAGCGAATTAAAAGACAGCGGCTACGCTGGCTAGGTCATGTTGTCCGGATGGATGAAAACACTCCAGCTCTGAAAGTATTCGACGCAGTACCCGCCGCGGGAAGCAGAGGAAGAGGAAGACCTCCACTCCGTTGGAAGGACCAAGTAGAGAAGGACCTGGCCTCGCTTGGAATATCCAATTGGCGCCACGTAGCGAAGAGAAGAAACGACTGGCGCGCTGTTGTTGACTCGGCTATAATCGCGTAAGCGGTGTCTACGCCAGTAAAGAAGAAGAAGAATGTAGTTGTGTTAAAAATATAATTTTGTATATATAATTCTATCTTAAGGTTACAAAACTTTCATGTTCATATCTTTATGAACATTGGACCCGGGAAAAAAGCCGTGATGATGCGAAAGAACGTATGCGCAAGTGCGTGAGGGTCAACTCGTACGGAAACCAAAACGAAGTGTAGGTGGCTGGAGTTGTCCGTCCCT